>JAHHUM010002803.1:56360-71688 GCA_036173005.1 Crenichthys baileyi | reverse complement strand
TTAAATTCAATCATACTTGTTCAGTAGACCATATCGATGGGGTTCTTGAAGTGTTGATTAATGACGGTCATGGCACTGTTACTGAGATTTAATTTGTTGAAGAATTTGAAGTGAACATTCATGTGTGTTCATAAATAAAAAGTATGTTTGAACTGTATTTTAATTTTGTGATTTGTGATATACCTATATTAAATGCATTGGAAAATTCATATTTGAGAACATTTATCAAAACAAAATTGGAAACATTTACATAATTATAGTGAGTAAATCAACTTAATACAAATGAGTAATGAAATGTTAAATACAAATAAAAACTACTCAATTACTTCATAACATGAAATACTACAGATTTATAATATTTACTTAATATTTTGATGTTCCCGAATGAAAAAAATTAATAGACTTTACTTAATTATTTCAAATAAATGTAACTTCTAACTTTATTATAATGCTATTATAACATTTACTTAACATCTTCACAACTGTAAAGTGTAATAGTACCTATACTTTACTTGATGCTGGGAAGTAAGTTATACTTGATTTTGTAGCAGTAAAATACACCAAAAAAGTGTTAGTGCAAATTGTTACGAGAAATTTATTAAGTAAATCTTACAAGTTATTTTTTTCAGTGTGGGTGAGACTTTAGCGCCCATCAATCTAGCTCAGATTTCTGTCTTGCACAATGCAGCCTCATGTAAACTGTGAAACTTCCTCGGTTTTTGTTCCTCTGTATGGAAATGTTCATCAATCTGAGCACTGAGGAGCACAAATGCATGTGAATTATCTAAGGGGCAGCTTTGGGTCAGCTGGAGGACATCGCCAATGGAATAAGTCGGAGGGAGCGTTTTTTGTTTTTTTTCAGAGACTGTATTGATCTGCTGGCACATGATGTAGTATGGCTTATCAGCAGTTTTCAATTGTACAGGGCAATTATTTTGGAGTTTTGAACAGAGCACTCTTTCGTACATGAGGCCCCAGGAGACCAGATGGAAGGGAAGCAAAGCCAGGCGCCTCAGAGCTGGATCTACTCTGGTACAGACAGGAAGAGGGACAGCGTAGGGATATTCTTAAAGGAACAGTTTATCAAGAGTGTTTGAATGTGACTAAATTCTCAGACAGGATCATTATCTTGAAGCCAGAAATTGAGGGAGTGTTGTTGAATGTGGTCAATGCAGCTAGAGCACAAGTTTGATGTCAGTCGGAAGAGATTGATTATTTCTGGAGCAAACACGATGAGGTAGAATATAATATATTTTATATATATATATATATATATACATTTATTTTTGCCATCACTTAGATTGCTTCCTCATGGTCACAAAAGACAAAATAAAAGCCAGAACATTGAAAGTGATGTTGCAGTATTTGTTAGTATTTATTAAAAAAATGATAAACTTCTAAGCTTGTAATGATTTGCAGTGAAACAACATTTTCGTCAGCTATCATTATCATACATCCGTCTTTTGCTTATCTGGGATCGGGTATATATACATCGGGGATATATATTCTGTGTCTAAATTCAGAAACTGCAACCATCGAAGGCCACATTTTGTAGGCCGATAGAGTCACAGTGATGCAAAGACGGCTTTGACCGCTCCTCCAAATGCGTCCTTTTCCCCAGATATGAAAATTGGTCCGGTGTATCCTGTATTGCCCACCCTGTCCGATGATACACCTTTGGTTGAAGCGGCTTGGTAGAGAAAGCAGCAATGACAGAGGACAGAGAAAAGCTGTGAATAAAGTTATATATATATTACGCTTTCTGTGAAACAAAATTAACTTTTACAATGTATTTAGGCGAGAATGTAGCTGTATAAACCTGAAATATCTCCTGGATTTATCAAGATATTGCTTAATTGCAAAAATGCTCTGACGAGCCGGCTTGTTTCGCCAGCTGTCAGCTGACTAGGGGGACGAGGCACGCTAGACCTTGGGAGGATGCCTGACTCCTGGCCCATTGTTTTCACACTCCCACTGGTTTTCACCAATGGGTGGTGAAATCAGATAAATTCTCTACAGATAAATTGATTTAAACAATTTTTCGGGATGGTAATATCTTAGTGTTTAAGTTGTTAAAAGTAATTAAGATTAAACAAATATTTCACATTAATTTATTTTATTGACAATCAGAATCAGAATGAGCTTTATTGCCAAGTTTGTACAGAAACAAGGAATTTATCTCTGTACAATTTGCTCCCAATTATAAAGAATATCTTATTAAATGTACATATATACACAATTGACTTTACAATAGAATATTATGTGAGATCAGTCCAAGTATGCATGGTGTTGCTCTGGAACTCTGATTGTCAAGTGTTCATCAGAGAAACAGCCTGGGGGAAGAAATGGTCTCTGTGGTGGCTGGTTTTAGCAGACAGCACTCTGTAGCGCCACCTGAAGGTAAAAGTCTAAACAGTTTGTGTGCAGGGTGTGTGGGGCCTACAGAGATTTTAGCTGCCCTTTTCCTGACCCTAGACCTGTATAAGTCCTGGATGGAGGGAAGGTCAGCCCTGACGATTCTCTTTGCAGACCTGATTGTTCGTTGCAGTCTGGACCTGTCCTGTTTTGTGGTTGAGCCAAACCACACTGAAATGGACGAAGACAGGACAGACTGAATGATGGCAGTGTAGAAGATGACCAGCAGCTCCTGTGGAAGGTCGTAATTCTTTGATGCCTCCTAAAACCTACCCACGTTTGTCTTCATTCTCTGGACCTTGTGCTGACATATGGCATTGAGTGTACAGACATAACAATATTTTCTCACAATCCTGTGCTGTCTGACCATTTTTTAATAACCTTTGAGTTTAATTTAAACGAGTACCCCACACCTGAAAGAAAATTTCATTATAGTAGATCATTATCAGACGATGCTGTAATAACCTTTAAAGAATCTGTTCCACTTTTAATTTGCTCATTATCACAGAAAAACAGAGTGGAGGGCAATAATTTTGTTTCTTCCCCTTCACAAATTGATTCTCTTGTTCAGAGTGTTACTTCATCATTGCGTGGTGCATTAGACAATGCAGCCCCCTTGAAAAAGAAGGAAATTATTCATATGAGGCAGGCTCCCTGGTTTAATTCAGAGCTGCGTGCTTTAAAGCACAATGTTAGAAAATTGGAGCGAAAATGGCGCTCTACACACCTAGAGGATTCCTACTTAATCTGGAAAAATAGCCTACTGTTGTATAAAAAGACACTTCACCAGCTAGAACAGCTTATTCCTCATCCTTAATAGAAGACAACAAGAATAATCCTAGGTTTCTCTTTAGTACAGTTGCTAAACTTACACAGAGTCATAGCTCTGTTGAGCCATCCATTCCCTTAGCTCTCAGCAGTCATGATTTTATGGGATTCTTCCAAAATAAAATTGATTCTATTAAGAAGAAAAATCTTTGACATACCCCAGAGATGATTACTTCATCCTCAACAAGTGAGACACATTGGAAATAACTGTAGAACCTGATCTGTGTTTGGACTGTTTGATCCTGTGGAGCTTCCTGAGTTATCAGAAATATTAGCTTTATCTAAACCTTCAACTTGTATGTTAGACCAAATCCCAACCAAATTATTTAAGGAAGTGTTCCCTCTGATTACCAGCCCCATTTTAGATATGATTAATCTATCCTTAGTAAAAAGGATATGTACCACAAGCTTTTAAGGTAGCTGTAATTAAACCTTTGCTTAAGAAAACCTTCGCTTGATCGAGATGACTTAATAAATTACAGACCGATATCCAATCTTCCGTTCTTATCTAAAATTCTTGAGAAAATAGTTGCTAATTAAATGTGTGAGCATTTACACAGCAATGACCTGTTTGAAGAGTTTCAGTCAGGTTTCAGAGCTCATCATAGCACTGAAACAGCTCTGCTGAAAGTCACTAATGATATTCTTATTGCCTCAGATAATGGACTTGTGTCTGTACTGGTTCTGTTAGACCTCAGTGCTGCATTTGATACAGTCGTTCATAATATTCTCTTAGAAAGGCTGGAATATGCTGTAGGGATCAGGGGAACAGCGCTAGGCTGGTTTAAATCTTATTTGTCTGACAGATTCCAGTTTGTTCATGTAAATGATAAATCATCTTTAAACTCCAGGGTTAATTGTGGAGTACCACAGGGCTCAGTACTTGGGCCAATTCTCTTTACTATATATATGCTTCCAATAGGTAAAATTATCAGGCAGCATTGAATAAATTTTCACTGCTACGCTGATGACACTCAGCTTTACTTATCCATAAATCCTGATGAGCCCAATCAGTTAGATAGACTAAAAGCATGTCTTGAAGACATAAAAACTTGGATGACTTTAAATTTTCTGCTTCTAAATTCAGACAAGACAGAATTTGTCGTCTTTGGACCGGAGTCTTTAAAAAAGAAACTGCTTAGTCAATCACTTAACCTGGATGGCATTAAATTGACCTCCGATAATAAAGTAAAAAACCTTGGTGTTATTTTTGACCAGGACATGTCATTTAAATCCCATATTAAACAGGTTTCCAGGATTTCCTTCTTTCATCTCCGGAACATTGCCAAAATTAGAAATATCCTATCCAGGATTGATGCTGACAAACTAGTCCATGCATTTGTTACTTCAAGGCTGGACTATTGTAATTCTTTACTATCAGGATGTCCACAAAATGCAGTTAAAAGCCTTCAGCTGATTCAAAATGCTGCAGCAAGAGTTCTGATGAAAATTAAAAAGAGAGATCATATTTCCCCTACTTTAGCTTCCCTTCATTGGCTCCCTGTTAAATCCAGAATAGAATTTAAAATTCTCCTCCTCACATATAAAGCCCTTAATGATTTAGCTCCATCATACATCAGATATCTGATTGTTCCATATGTTCCTAACAGAGCACTTCGTTCTCAGACTGTAGGTTTACTGGTGGTTCCTAAAGTCTCTAGAAGTAGAATGGGAGGCAGATCCTTTAGTTATAAGGCTCCTCTCCTGTGGAACCAGCTCCCAGTTTTAATCCGTGAGGCGGACACCCTGTCTACTTTTAAGGCTAGGCTTAAAACTTTCCTTTTTGATAAAGCTTATAGTTAGAGTGGCTTAGGTTATCCTGAGCTATCTCTGTAGTTATGCTGCTATAGGCTTAGGCTGCTGGAGGACATAATGACCACTTTCACCCTCTTCGCTACTTTCTCACACTACTCTTCAATTTTGCATTATTTGCTGTTATTTCAGTTTTTAACTTTGTTCTCTCTCTTCTCTCTTCCTAGAAGCTACACCTGGCCTGACTCTGTGTCTACCTGTGACAACTTTCTGGAGAGGGGCATCGTCCGAGCTTCTGCTAGGAACAACTTAATGCTCACCCTCTACCGATGATCCACATGGCCCTGTCTTTCAGTGTTTAACCCTTTCTCTCTCCTAGACATAGCTACTGACGAAGCTTTTACTGTGACTAACTCTATGTGCTCTCTTCAGACTCTAACATTGAAAACTGGCTCAGAGTTTATCTGTTCTTTCTTTCTAGGTGAAACGACTAAAGGAGCTACATCCATTAACATTTACTTTTCCTTCCCATAGAAAGTACTCCTGGATCAGTGCTTCTTTGTTCTCTTTGTGTCTCTGCTCTGTTCTCTCTAACCCCCAGTCGGTTGTGGCAGATGGCCGCTCACACTGAGCCTGGTTCTGCTGGAGGTTTCTTCCTGTTAAAAGGGAGTTTTTCCTCTCCACTGTCGCTACATGCATGCTCAGTATGAGGGATTGCTGCAAAGTCAACGCCAGTGACTGTCCACTGTCTCTACATGCTCATCCGGGAGGAGTGAATGCTGCAAGTCACTGACTGGATGCAATCTGCTGGGTTTCCTTAGATAGACAAACTTTTTATCCAGTTTGAATAAATAACAGAATCTGACTGCACTGTTCAATGATTCGGATTAATTGTAATGCATGTACTTGACTTTTGTGAAGTGCCTTGAGACGACATGTGTTGTGAATTGGCGCTATATAAATAAACTGAATTGAATTGAATTGAATTAAAACTTAACTCAATCATCTATATCACCTCTCACCAGCATCATGCGTTGGACATTTTATTGCAGAAGCACTTCCAACCACAGGCTGATCCTTCCAAAGTGAAAGACACAACACTACAGGAACTCATTCCTGGTAGCAGCCATGAGGCTCTTCAACAAACAATAATGCCTGGATATTGCATTAACTCATGTTGTACATATTTAGGGTTCAAAGCCCGCTGGAGCAAGCAAAGGGCATGCATAGGCATGGACGTTCGCCTGCTCCCAGCGGAGCAGGGAATCCAATTGTTTTTGCTCAGTTTTTTTCATTAGGGTTCCAAGCCCACGGGAGCTAGCGAACGGCATGCAGGACATGGCCGTTCACCTGCTCTCAGCTGTGTTTTTCATTATCATTATTATTATTTTCATTGTTATTATTTTTTATTAAGTATTATGCTCAGCTAAAAGTAGTTGGGTACAAGAATGGGTAATATGTTGTTTAATATGCGAAAGGTATTTCCCTTTACTCCTCCTTAGGGCCAAGGCCAATCAAAGTGAAACTGGGCCTTATAAGACTGCAGCATTAGCCGATAAAACAATATGGACATGGTGAATTCCATCAGCAATATGCTTTCCTAAAATTGTCACCAACACTTTTGTAATAATTTTAAGATTAGAGTTCAACAGAGCAATCTGCTGATAACTTCCCGGGTCTGTTTCATCCTTGACATTTTTTAGTAAGACGCAGATATTAGCATTATTAAGGGAAGTTGGGAGAACTTTATTTCTGACTGTGACAGAAATCATTCTTAGCAGTAGGAGTGCAAGAATGACCTGGAAGGCCTTGTTAAACTCTGGACCAAACTCGTCCAGGCAATGAGCCTTACCAAAAGAAAATGCTTTGATTGCTTCTTACATTTCAGATTGAAAGAATTCAGAATCTACATCGTCCCTAAGATTTACCAAAAACATAACAAAACAGACATAAGAAATGACATAGCCATGTTGTTGACAATATGTTCGTTTGGGTAGAATTACTGTAGCTATTATGGTGCGTTCACACCGAACATGGATTCTGCGATGGGGGTGGCCGATTTACATGTTATCCCTATGTAGAAGGCGCGTTCAGGAGTGGTGCAGCGCGGAGGAGGCTAAGGACGCGGCGCGAAGGGCGCGCAGAGCGACGCGACAGCGATGGACGGGTTGAAAAATCAGAACTTTTTCCAAAATTTGCGTCGCGTCAACCAATCAGGGACTGGATGTGGGTGTGACGTAGGGTGAAGGACCGCAGCGGAGAAGAAGCGGTTGTCAGTGATGGAGGACAAGATTATAGTGGCGGTGTGCGGCAAGCCAGGGTTGTATGACTCAGAACGAATTACTTTTACCGAGACAAGTACAGAAAGGACCTGGCCTGGTTATGTTTAGGCACAAACATCTTATATTTAGGAGATTTAGGAGACATTAAAAATCGGCTGTTTTTTTATTGCGCTAAGATGTATTTACTCACCGAAGACAGATGGACAGGCGGTCAGCAGCGGGGATAGAGCGCCGGTAGACCGCGGTGAAGTTAGTTTGAAGTCGGATGTTCAAGCTCCGCGGAGTTAGCGGCATCTAGCTCACGGTTGATTGGCACTCAGATTTTCCACGATTGTTTGGTTCGGAAACTTATTGACAGTCCCTAGTGAACCACCGCGAGTCAGAAGAGGGAGCAATAGAGAGCAGCTAGCCGAAATCTGGGTGCCTGAATCGGATCGGCAGTGGGCTGGATGCTGCCTGCTCCGCGGAGCTTGAGTGTCCGGTGTCCGGCTTCGGGCTGGCTTCACTGCGGTCGCTGGTAGTTGGTGTCCCGGAGGCCGATTCATGTCCCAACGCGGGGCAGTAGATCTTCTAACTGGGTCCTGGATAGACGGAAGTACCGCTGAAATCGACCATCATCCAAACGCTGCTCCTGGAGTAGGTGGTGGTACTCTCCGAACTGTTCTCGTCCCTGAAGAATCACGTGAACCCAGGGACGTCGACGTCGGCGGCGTTTTTCGGCTCTCCACAGGTAAAACACCGTGATTATCCGTGAAATCCATGTCCAGCATGTTCAGTTGAAAGCAGCTTGCAGCAGATGGAAGCTCCCGCTTTTTGATGACGCGGCGAAGCGTTGCTGCTTGTTGACATTTGGCAACGCGGCGTTACACAATGAGGCGAAATATTCGCAGAATCCGCGTTCGGTGTGAACGCACCATAGGCTTTCACAGAAATAACGTAATAGGTTGAAATTTTAAGGCAACTAAACAGTAGATTCAAACTAACATAATCCTCTCACTTTAGTTACACAAGCGTGCATACGTAAATTTCAGACGTGCAGAATCTCAGCACGTTGTTCGAAAGTCAAACTGTTTACACTTGGACCCAACATGCCCAGCAAGAGATTAAATTCTCCCTAAAAGATTTGGTAAATACAAAGTTTTCTGTTTACTTTAAATTGTGTCAACCGATAATAAGTGTAAGTTTTTAGTGCACTGTTGTATATTTTGACAGAATTTGGAAAACAGTCTTTGCTAGCTTAAATCCCACACAGACATAAATTCTTGCTAATGTGTTCTTGTATTAGGCTTGAAGGTAATATATAATGTCATGTGTTAATTGTAGAGAAAATATAAGAGTTAAAATATAAAAAAAATACACAGTTTTATTATTTATTTTCCTCCCCCAAAAACACAACAGGCATGAGCTTTCAGCTGATAGCATGGCAAAAGACATGAAGATGTTGCAAATAAAGAAAGTGTGTGCCTCACTTGTGGATGTGACATGACAAAGTTCCCTTAAATGAATTTCAAATAATAGAGACTCCGTTGCATAACTGTTATTACTTATTAAATATCCAGATGATTTTGTTTTGCATCAGCTCATACTAAGCAGGGGGAGCTCACATTTTAAATTTCATTTCATGTTTGAATTTAATGAATTATCTTAGAGTTATTCTAAATAGTTAATTCTTAAATGTTGCCTCGTTTTCCATGAAAGAGGTGTTTTTTGTTTATTGCCATAAGTTGTCTGAATTTCACGTGCACTGGCAAGTACTGCTAGCTTAAATACATTGATTGCAATTGGTAAAAATATATACATGTCTGATGCAGCTGACTCAGAGGCACATTGTAACAATATCTTACTGTTATTTACATATAAACAGCGCTATATTTTAATGGCTGAAGACATTACTAAACGATCTCTCTAATTCTTTTAGGCCCTAAAAGTGGAGGTGCAAGCAGTGCTCTGAGATTGTATCTATGAGGTACCAGTTACTAAAATATTACAAACTGAAGCATGGTCATTTTGGTCAGAGACACTAATTTCCATGCATATACTATGAATTCCCATGCTTAAAATGGAATGCTCAGAGAACTCATCTGAGTCAATTGCATGTTAATGGGTTACATACTAGAAATACAGGAGTTTTTATACATATTTTTTGCTCTGGAAGTGAACTATTTTCTAGTAGAGACTACTTTTCTTACATCAATGACCAGTCAGTCAGTCATTTTCTACCACTTCTTCCATAGTGGGTCAAAGGGAAGCTGGTGCCTATCTCCAGCTGTCTATAGGCGGGAGGCGGGGTACACCCTGGACAGGTCGCCAGTTTATCACAGGGCAACACAGACACACACAGGACAAACAACCACGCACACACTTATTCACACCTAAGGGCAATTTGAGAAACAAATTAACCTAACAGTCATGTTTATGGACTGTGGGAGGAAGCCGGAGTACCCGGAGAGAACCCGTGCATGGACGGGGAGAACGTGCAAACTCCATGCAGAAAGACCCTCGGCTGGGAGTCAAACCCAGAACCTTCTTGCTGCAAAGCAACAGTGCAACATAATCTACTAAATCACACAAGAGTAGAAGGCATCCACATTGCATAGTTAAAGAACAAAGCTGAGTTAGGCAGATTCCTCATTGCCTCCTCCTTCTGACGTTGAACCCAGCGATCCAAGGCGTCTGCCTTCTGCTTGTGCGCGGGGTCCGTGGTTGGTGGAAACATTCTGTTATGACTTGAGCAATGGAGGAACCCAGAACGCAGACTAGCAGGCAGCATGATGGTAAGTGGAAAAAGATTTAATGAATAAAAAACAAAAACTCACTCACTGATGAGGCAGGAACAAGACAGAAACAGGCAGGCGAGACAGGCATAGCATGATCAAAAAGCAAGACATGAGCATGATCCAGGAAACAAGACTTGAGCATGATTTGAAAATGTTTCCGCAAGGAATAAACAGAACAGGTGTGTATATATGGAGTGTGAAGCAGGTGTAGCAAGGCGACAGATTAGCTTGGAGCAGGTGAACCAAATAAAGATAATTGACAGACAAAACATGGCTTGAGCAAAACGAAAATCCAAGGATACAAACTAATAGAAACATGACCAGAAAAATAATAAACAGAAACATGATTCAGAACTTCAACTGTGAAATAAGACCAACAAAACCCAAAAACACCCACAAATCATAACAAACCTTGCATTTTTACTAATAGCCTCTCTCACTTTAATGTATCAACAGGTTACCCCCCAGATATTGACTTGACATGTTCAAATGCATAATTCCTCTTGATCTGGCACGGTGCATTTTGAGGTGCTTGTATCTAAAAAGCTATTCACTCTTGAACACCTAAATAATCTTATCCAGTCCCTTCCATACAAAGAGGGGGATAAAACCAACTGTCCTCATTTGTTACCAAAAACTTTACAAAAGAAACACACAGTAGGTGGAAATCCCAACAAAACTGTTTTTTTCTTGTCTACTCCCTTTCACTGTAGGAAAATGTGTTCACAGTGAGGAACCTGCTTGGCAAGTGATTTCAGGTGTTTAAAGGATATTGCCGAGTTGGCTTTAGCACCTATCCATTATCCAGAAACAAGATCAGAGGTTCTTGCCAAGCATGATTTTCTGAAACACTATCCAGAAATGATAAAATGTATTTTTACTGAATTCTGCTACTTGATTTGGTTGTGGGATAAAAACAAAGGAATATACATTAATGTTATTTTTTATTGCTACATTTTAAGTTTTTTTATGTGTGTACAAACACAAATTGTACAATATAATATATGTGACTTTTTTGGGTAATTGCAAATAAATACACTAAAGGAAATCATATTAGCTTCATTTAGCTCGTTACCAGTTAGCTTCTACCACATTACTTAGCTTGCTGCTACTACGATAGAACAACACACATTCCTTCTTGAATGTGATCTACAAAACCATTTATGATAATTAACACAATGTGTACAATACTCACCGACAAATATTGTCCAAGGCGACAAGATTAAGGTGGATACAGAGCTCAAAACATGCACAGATCAAACGTCAGCCCGTTCTACTGCCTTTTCAAGCATCAACATTGATTAACACTAGATCGAAGAAACCACAGGAGGGCGCTGTTGTGAGGCCAAAAACACAAATGAAATTTTTGTCTTACAAATGGCAGAATTATGTACCTCCCACCATGTTACGTCCCCTGTCTGGTCTAGGGGATAAAAGGGACTAACATAATACTAGATGACGAGGGGACGAGATGGGCTATAACAGGTTTATTTTTGTGCCATGTTTTAACTGTCATCTGAACATATTTAGCTTCAGGGAGAGCTCGAGCCACCATAACAAACAAAACAACCCTAAGGAAAATCAAATTTTTTACTTACCTAACTAAACAAAAACAAAATATACGAACCTACAAAGTAACTCAAGCACATAAACAGGAGAAAACAGATTAAACAAAAGGCAGTCTGACCAAAGGTTACTTCAGGGAAACAGTACAAAAAGGCATTCAGACCTTCACAGTAGAAGGGTGGTATGGCAGTCAAATGGCCAAAATACCCAGAAGTGCAGTTTGACAGAGATTAAATCAGGCACGTCTAATTGATTATTGGCTCAAGACACAGGAAGCAATTCTTCATGATAACTGCTCTTTCCAAATAATACACAGAGGAGTATCTTTAAAATGTATTGGTATATTTGCACAGTGATAAAACAGAGAGGTCAATAGGAATATCATGTTTCTGGTTATCTGCATTAGAAGTAGTGTTTATCTTATCATAAACGTATTCAGCCAAGTTGTTGATGGCAGCAACACAAGCCTAGAGTTCTAAAATAGAATCAATGCTCATAAACCTTCACACTCACTTTTACACTGAATATATTAGACCATTATGCCTTGTAAACATGCAAATGCTAAAAAAAGCATCGTTTACATTCTCAATGTGAACAAGCTAACAGTATTCTGCTTGGTTTAAAATAGTGAATGCAGTTTTTATAGAATCAAAAAAAAAATTGTTAGGCTCCAAAGTGATAAAGCACACCAGCCATCCTTGTTTTGGATTTGGATTTTTTACTCAGTTACTCAGCGATCATTTGCTATTGGTGTTAAAATAGCACTAAAGTTACCATAGAGTACCAAAAGCTTCCTCTGGGATTAAAAGGACATTTGGACATGATAGGTGCATCCGTTATAAATTACAACACAAAAGTATTGTGGAGAAGTTTGATGGCAGAGTTAGGTTCAAACAACAATATCCCAAGCTTTGAACATCTCACAGAGCTTTGTTCAATCCATCATCTGAACATGGCAAGAGGATGGACCAACTGCAGACCTACCAAAACATGGACATCCACCTAAACTGACAGGCTTGGCAAGTTAAGCATCAACCAGAGAAGCTGCCAAGAGGACCATGATAATGCTGGAGGAGCTAAGGTGGGTGAATCTGACGAGACAACTCGTAAAGGGGACATATCATGCTTTTAAATCCTCCTTTTTCACACTTAAATCATTCAGTTTTGGTCTATATAAAGTGGAACTTGAATGCTTTGGTCTGAATTCCTTGTTATTGTAGCTCCACAGGCTCATCTTTTACCCCTGTTCTGAGGTGCATCTGACAGCAACTGAATTCTCTTTAAATGCTATTGAGGCACTTCACGCCCCACCCCCCTCCAGGTCAAAGAGCGCTCCACTTTAACCCCTTTGGCCATTTTTGTAGTTTGATAGCAGAGATACAATTATCTAGCGGTGCTGAAACAAGAGAAAACCGGCAAAAACAAAGTAAAACTGTTAATGCAATTATACTATTCAGTACAGTTATGTCCTCAAGGAGCTAAAAGCAGCACACAGCGCTAGCATTAGTAGAAGGTACGATGCTACTGTTATTAAAACAGTGTTTAGGACGTCATATCAACACACAATAAATTCATGTGTAACATAGATTTTGTTGTCATTTTAGCATTATTTGCAGCTTACCACTTTGCTGCGTTTGCTGTTTCCATTGACAGAAGGAACTGACCCCTTAATCAGATTAAGTCTTATAGCAAATCCTTCTTGATACTGGAGAAGGTTGCTGAAGAACTGGTCCTTAAAGTGCTCCGCGCAGACGAAGAGGAATATCTCCACTGATGTGGATACATTTCTATGAAGAATAAAATTTAACCATGCACTTTGAGGAGGTTCTGATGCTGGGTGATGGTGTAATGAATTGTGCGGGTTAATACACCCACCAAAGATTCAGACTTATCCACTTGCAGCTTCGTCGTATTTGAGCTTGGACCTAAAAAAAAAAACGCACCGAGAAACTGATCAGCCGGAGGTTCATGACTTTATTTAGCTGTTCTGTAGCCAATACTTTGACGTAACAGTTAAGGGTACAAAAAAATATGTGAAAGAAAGTGTTTTTTTCTGGTAGAATTGTAGAAAAAGTTCAAAACGTTGTGATTTAAATTCCCCACCCCTATTTATATATGGTTTTAGTAACCTCTACTATAGAATTTATAACATTGATGAAAGAAAGACAATAAAACAAGATATTTCTCACACATTTTATGTTGACAATGTAACAAAATGGAAGACAGCTGATGGAATAGGAGATGCAAAATGCTGAGTATCTCACACAAGTAGTCTCTGCAGTTTTTGTACAGCCTATACAACGGCACTTTGAAGAAATTTGTATAATATGAGCTACAACAACACTTCATTTCCCTTTGGGATTAATAAAGTATCTTTTCCTTTTTTCTAATAAAATTTTAATTTTACATGATATATCCCCTTTAACAGATTAAAATAGAAAGACATTAGATACTGATGGCTGTGGGCAGGAAGGATCTCCTGTAGCGGTCTGTGTAACAGCAGATCTGAAGAAGCCTCAGACTGAAGACACTCTGTTGTTGTACGACACTTGGTCCGGACCTTTTGTGCAGGTGTGAATACACTCAAACTTAATTTCACACAGAGGGGAGCACAATGTGAAGCAACAATGTAAAAGTGAGTCGCACAAAAAAATGCACAGCTGAAAATGCCACCTGCTGATCTATGAACTTATTTTTATTTAAACCCAGAGATGACTGCCAGACAGACAAGGTAACAGCAGGGGTTAAATTTTAAAAAGCTTGTAAAGTTTTTATTTTAACATGTGCTAATTCCTTGTTTTGCAACAACAGGCAAGGCCGAGATTGATGAATGTAATGTGAGATCTTTGTTAAATTAAAATGTATCATCATAGTGTTGGTAATGTGTCCCACAATGTCCCTCATAAGCAGGTTTTTGATATCCGGTCATCCTAAGCTCAAGTATGCGTATGCTGCAAGTAGATAAGTCTAAATGTTCAGTTGTTGGGTGTATTGTCCACACAATTCATTACACAGAAACTCTCCAAAGTGCCTGTTTAAATTTTATTTTTCATAGAAATACCTACATCAGTGGGAAAATTCCTCTTTGTCTGCGTGAAGCACTTTAGGGACAAGGGCTTTGATGGAGAGTGGAACAAATGGGTTCTCAAAGCAGTTCAGTCTGCATGCAGAAACTGTGAGGCACAGACCCGAGGGAGGGAGCTGATACACCGAGTAAAGGATATGAGTGGGGTCTGAGATCATTTTCTGGGCCTGTTTGGTTATTGTTTCATCAAAGATGGTCTAAAGTGAGGGATGCTGTTTGACTCCCATCAGCTTCATAGCGCTTTGCAGGAGCCGGGTGAACTGGGCCATATTTTGGACAGACAGCTTACCGAAGCAGGCTGAGATGCTGTATCTGATGATGCTCCATATTACGGCATGGTAAAAGAGCAGCATCACCTTCTGACTGACACTGAAGGCCCTCGGCCTGCGGAAGAAGTGCAGTCGCTGCTGGCCCCCGGTCCAGACATAGTCAACCTGAGCATGCCATGTGAGATTATTTTCTATTTGTATTCCCAGGATCCACCTGGGAAACACTGTGTTGATGGAACCGACAGACATAGCAAACCGGTAAGCTACAAATAACGCTAAAATAAAAACTTTAAACAAACTTTATTTTACACATGAATTTATTGTGTGTTGATATGACGTCCTAAACACTGTTTT
>JAHHUM010002803.1:0-54674 GCA_036173005.1 Crenichthys baileyi | reverse complement strand
CAATATATATATATATATATATATATACATTGTTGTATCATGAAACCATCAGTCAGGCTTTGTAAAAAGTAAAAGTTAAAGGCTTTGGAAGTACAATGTTGACAGGATGCCTATTTAATGTTTCACCAAAGCACATTTACACCACAGCCAATTCTTTCTTGTCATTTAAAATAAAACCTACAAAAAAGTCTTTGCTGACAAAAGGACAGTGATGTTTCCCCTTTCAACACTCTAATTGTCCTTTTATGTAAAAATATAAATCATCCAGCTCCCACACGAACACATGCAAAAAAGAAAATCACATCCCAAATGTAATTACTAAATGTACAGTATGTGATTATACTCTTACAGAGGTTGTAAGAACTGCATATTTCACCACTTTATCAATTTCATTCATGATTTTTTCCCTATTGTTCTATAAATTATTTTCATCAAATTACTGTGGAAATACGTGAGAGAAGCCATTATAAATGAGATTTTCTTCTTTGACAGTCTGTTGGAACCCTGACCTCCTGTATAAACTTGGGTGCTCTATCCCCACATGGCTCTACTATAGCTAAAGCTCTAGACCTGCTTGTGGTGGATTTGTGGCCCATTTTAAAATAGATAAGCGTTTTTTTCAGGTCAAAGTTAAACAAGCCAAGTGGTATTTTTGACCTACTCTAGTAAATGCTTGGACAAAATCCTATACTATCTGCACTGACAGTCAACAAGAATATTCACATCGTGCCTAAGTGCACTTAAAAGTGGGGTATAAAAAGGTATTTGTCTTTGCTCCAGGGGAAACCAAGTGTTTTCCTCTGCCTGGGCTGCATCATTTATGAAACACAAAAGTCGAGGCAGAGATTGCGTTCACCTAAGTGTGATTTGCTCCCCATCACTCATGCCTGCCTCCCTACCATATGCCACCTGGTTACACACTACCCAGCTGAAAACCTTACATCAATGTGCAACATGGAGGAAATCTTTGCAAAATTTAGCACCCGGGGGAAGCGGAAAAAATTACCTAAAGGGGAGAAAACAAAATTTTTTTAAACCCGTGTATTTGGAAAGCCCTTCATTTAAAATTAAATTTAAAAAATAAAAAATGCCTTGATAAATTATTAAACATATCCCTGAAATAAATAAATACCCCTTTAAATAAAAAAAAATAATTTTGTCAAAGAAAATTTTATCTATTTTTTTTAATTCTTTCAAAATGATTTAATTTACTTAAAAGATTTATTTTCTTATTTCATAATGGGATTTTTTTTTGTGAAACTTTATTTTTTAAAACTACTTTTTCATTTTCATGACTTTTACTTTTTAAACCCCCCCCTTTTTATTTTTAAACTTTTTTTTATTTTATTTTTTATATTCAATGAGGGGGCAAGGTTTTTCTGCTGGGGGGCCTGGGCGCAGGGCCCAGCTCAATTCGTGGCTGTGGGCAGGGGGAAGAAGGGCCCATCGGTGCTGCCCTTTAACCAATGGCTTTTCGGAAACGGGATTTTTTATTGGGATGCCCCGTTACTTTTAAATGATGATGTCTTTTTTGGTTTTTTTTAATAAACACGTTAGACACAAAACCTAAAGGGGGCTGTATTTACTTGAAATGGGGGTAAATATACTATTGTGTGTATGATTGCGAAAAGGGTGACGGACTTTTGGGGCCCCAAAAAGCCTTCCAAAAAACAGCCGGGAAACCGCCCCCGGGGAGGCTTTTGAGCCGGTCTGGCCCCTTCTGGATCCTTGCAGAATCCCCTGGCTCCCTCCGGATGCTCTTTTCAGGGACACATGCTTCTCCGGCCACACCACAAACTTGAGCTCCCCCTGCTGTCCCGCGCCGCCCACAGTAGAACTCCCCCCCCTATTTAAAAATTTAAAAGAACATGAAAAATAAAAAGACTTAAAATGAAAAAACGGGGGTTTTAAAAAAAAAAAGGGTCACTGAAATAGAAAAGTTAGTTTAAAAATAAGGTGTCACAAAAATAAAACTGCAAAATAATAAAAAAATAAATTTAAAAAATCTTGAAATAATTAAAAAAAACAAGATACAAATTTTATTTTAACATAATTATTTTTGTTTTATTTCATGGGGATATTTATTTATTTCATGAATATTTATTAATAATTTATCAATAGCAGCATTTATTTATTTACTTAATTTTGAATGAAATGGCTCTCCATACATTTTATGACACAGTTCATAAAAAGGTATACCGTCCTAATCCATATTCATGTTACTCTGCCCCTCTTTAATGTTTTATTGTTGAAGTAGTTTTGTCATGAATAATACAGGTTCACTGTGAGAAAAACATATTGGTAAAATACTGTAAATATGAATCCTAGTAGGACTTTTGAAAAAAAATCAGTAACAATCTCCCGAATTGTTCATAAGAGTCCAGAAATTTCAGTTTAATTCACTAAATTAGTCATGATTAAAATATATTGTTAGGTACAGTACAATAAACACTACCACATGTATTTGTTTGTCATTATTTGTTAGTATTTAAGTTTTGTTTAGGATCTCCCCTATGACTATGTTTTAGAGGTGGTGCTTTTTTCATTCCTTTTGTTTTAGTTTCCTATTCAGTCTGTTTATGGTGCATTTTAGTTCTGTTACTTTTAGATTTATCTTTTGGTTTTATTGTCTTTTTTCTCTCTGTTCAGTTCCTTTCAGGTTTTGTTTCCACTCTCAGCCACTGCCTCCATAATCAGCTTCATTCAGTCCACCTGTTTCATGCTAATCAGTGTCCTTGTTTTCACCTGTGCCACCCACTTTATATACTATGCTTTTCTGTTTACCCCTCGCGGATATATACTGTTTGTTCATGCCAAACCAAGCCTATCCATGTACATGCCTGCATCTGATAGAGCCCGCCTTCTGTGAGCTTTTCCTTTTTGGTTTTTTAATAAAGCCTCTTTTTATTTCATCCTGCTGCTTTCTACCTGTCTGCATTCTAGGGTCTGATCCAAGAACCATTTTCTGACAAATTTTAGTTCACTTGTTAGTACTACTTCACTTTTTGAGGAACTGCCTTTGTTGCAAAACATGTTAAAACTGATTAATGCATAGAAGATTTGTGTATACATAAAAAAAAGTGAACTCGGGGTGCAGCATAGCTCAGTGGTAAAGCAGGTCCACTATATGCAGAAGCTAGTTCTCAACCCTGGTTCAATTCCTGGCCCTGGGCCATCTTGCTGCCCTTCTTCTTGTCCAGCTACTGATGAAGAAAGGTCACTAGTGCCACAAAAACCTTTTAAAAATAGGTTAACTTATCCGCTAACAAAATAACAAATCAGGATGTTCTGATTTGTTCCTCTTTGGTCTCCTATGTTTTTTTCTGGCCTAGGTTTAAAGGTGATGTGTTTATGAATCAAGATATATTAGAACAAACAGACCACAGCTGCTGACCTGTTACTAGAGATTAAATAATGCAAGCTGCATTGGACCAACTTCAGAAAATAATTTCGTTACTGCTCCAGTGTCAGGGCAGAGGGCTCTGTAGTTGCACTTCACTACACAAACTGTACCAAAGTGGTGTTTTCAAGCTGCTCCCAGAGGACTGACATAGATACTCCTGCCTGACTGACTATGCAGATTTAACTTTGAGAGATGCAGAAGTATGAGGCAGAGTTCCCTTTAAAGCCCTTGGTAAGGATCTCAGAGCTATAGTCACACTTCTTAACTTTGAACCTCATGGCAACTTCTCATCAGTCTGCCTAATTTGTTGAGTTATACCAAATAAATGGATCTATAAACGTCATCAGAGCCAGCAATAGTCTACCTTCAAAAAATTACTCACCCATTCGGTGCCATGACGATGCATTTGTGTAATCGGAAAATATGCCTAAAATGCAGCGGCTGAAGATCAAAGGGGAATATTCCTTTGAACACTGGGTTGGTATGAGCTTTTCATAATAGTTGTGAGTGTTGCATACAGAAAGACGTCTGTGAATCAGTGTCTGGATGGTAATAGACTTGTCAGCATTCTCAATCTCAGCCATAGAGTTTATATATTGATATTCAATGTCTGAACACTGTCAGTGTGTGAAACCAAAGTGAAAATCCATGTTTGTGTACACATACCTGCCCAAGAAAGGTGATGCTGATTCTAACATGGAACTAGCTATTTATTAATATTTGCTTGGCATTTGTCAGTGTAAGTGTTGTGGTTAGCTCTTTGAAATTTTCCTTTTTAAGACTGCTGCTCATAATAATTTAAATGTTATCATATCATTCTCCTAAATTCTTAATGATAGAATTATACTTCTATTAGAAACTATTGATCCTTTTTGATGTGTATGCTTGTTTTGCAGAATAAACAAAATTAAGTGATGTTAAAAATAGTCTAACATCTTGATTAATTAGTACATAATTTTTAACACTACAAACATTTACCAACCCTAAGATGAACTGGTGAGAAAGGGTAAGGCCCTCCCCTGTAAACCTACAAGGATATGCGGATAAAGACGATATACGGATCAAAACATTCATTGTCTTACATTCGTTGTTAACATTACCCTGTTGCAAGTTTGTACAATTTCTCACAAAATACCTCCCTCAGGGATAACAGATATGATAAACACTGTCTCACAAAAGGTACGCTGCTCGTCTAAACTTCAAAGTCCAAGATGAATGTTAGCACTCATGTTTGTTGCCACCTCCAAGGCCAACTCTGCCTAAGCTAAAACATCTGCTGTAGCGCAGTCTGTGATTATACTGAAAGGATGCACAAATTGCCAGAACACTCAAGCCTCAAGCTACAAACCAGTGGAACACAAAGCATTCTCCGAATGTGAAGAGCACCCAGAGGAATATAGTGCAAGAAACACTTAATCAAAAATGGAATATTTTCACACATACTAGCCAGGCACACACTGCGCCTTCGAGGAAAAGGAGAACTGATTTTCAGTTCAGTGAATTTAACAGCTGATCTGTGGGAAGAGGTCTGTCCTTTCCAAGAAAACCCAAGCAGCACATTACCTCAATATCCTTCCTTTTACATGAAGCCGTCGAACTGCCAAGATGTCAGGCAGCAGATTGGTGTAAGTCGCTTGACTTTTTTCTCATCACCTGACACATGTCTGTCACTGTAATGTATTGAAGGAGTTCAGAGAAGATAGGATATGCAGAGATGTACTGTGCTTATAGACTCATGATTGACTCATGCCCCAGCACCCAGGAAGATGCAGCACATTTGTCAAAACCTTGAAAAAGCATGCACAGTTTGCTGCATTTTTATTTTCACCACACTCCTTCCACCTGAGCTGTGTCAACCCAGTGTGTCAATGTGGACCCAAGCAAGCATCTGAGAGGAAACATGTTATCTCAACATGCAGGTCGTAGCTTAACATATAGAGGTTCAAAATCCTGTAAAATTACACTTTAACAAGCTAACTGGCCTATGTTCCCTCTGAGCCTCAGGGTAGGACTGCTGCTTAGTGATAACTTTAAAAGATCCTTATTTCTGTCACTAAGCCAAAAAGATTTGATAAATCCACTCGCACAGTCGTAAACAATAACATTTTATTTTACAGAGGTGAATATCAGATACTAATGTGTAAGTGAACGGTAAATTTAGCTATACTGATTTAAAAGTGACTTTAGAGCACTTAGCACTTACTCTTAATGCACTTCAGTTATAATTTTGCCAGGATTATATGTTTACCAAAGTTATTTGTTTTCTCCATTTCTGGATAATGGCTTTCATTGTGGTTTGCTGGAAATTGCTTTTTCCAGACTGATAGATGTCAATGACTGTTCTTGAGTTTATTTAGTTTGAGACATGATGTGTTGCTTTCTGAGAAATTTTAACCTCAGACTGGATTGGGAAGCTTCTTTTACCTTAATGCATGAAATCATCATTTGAAAACTATTTCTTGTATTTAATCTTTGTCTCATATAAAATTTGATTTGATTATCTGAAGCATGTATGTGATAAAAAGCACTAATACATTAAAATTGTAAGGGGGTATAATATATATACTTTTTTTACAGCACTGCACTTGGGCAGCAAAAATGGACCAGAGACATCTCAATTCACTGCTCAAGCAAAATTCACTCAAATTCATTGCTTTGATTAAATGAAATATTAAACAGTTGGTTATGATGCCCTGCAATGCAATACAATGTAATGAAATAGAATAAAGCAAAGAAACGAATCTTTGCAACCTAAAAAGTTATAGAAATATTTTTCTACATGAAAGCCTTGCATCACAATTCCTGTGCAAGGGTGCCTCAGTGCAATATGAAAAATGCAACAGATGGTCATATCATACCTTTCAGTAACTGTGAGCAGAAGAATTTTTTTTTAGATTATGATCAATAAAAAATAGGCAAACATTTCAAAGAGAGGTCTTTATGGCTACTCATAAATGGACAATGTAAACTTAGAGAAACTGACGCAAAGCAAATAAATAGTCTTGTTAAAATAACAAAATTATGATGCAAAATATAGTAGCCGTTGTGTGATTTTTTTTTTAAAGTGACAAAAACAACACAGAAAAATTGGTACCAAGCAAATTAGAATATCCCTTTCATGTTCTACAAGTGTTTGTGTTTTGTTTGTGTTTATTTATGTTCCTTAGGTCTTGCCATATCAGTTCTTATTTTTGCAATTAGGGTCTTGACATATAGTTGATTCCTTTGTGTTTAGTTTCTTATTCATTTCTTGTTTTGTTTCCTTTGTATATTCTAGTTTATTTCCTCAAGATAAGTGTTAGTATATGTTCCCCTTCGTTAGTAGTTTCTTTGTGTCTTAGTTCAGCTGTGTTAATTAGTCTGCCTCCCATAGCTTCCCTGCTTTCATCCTGATACAGTTGTTGCACATTTCCTCTGATTAGCTCTTCTAGATCATTCGTTATTGTCCATCCCTGCCTTAGTGTTTAAGCTCACTGGTTATCATTGTTTATTATTGGATTCTTCTGTTAGTCAGCTCGTTTCTCTGTCTGTACTCCATGACTTGCTCCTCCTGCGATTTCCAGTTAGTTCTCCTTTTGTTTATCATTAAACTACTTTGTTTTGCCACATTCTGCCTCTGCCCTGGAGTCCAGCACAACCTACTAACATGACAATCACACATAAAAGTCCAGCAGAGTGTTCAACCCACATGAACACACATAAGGTCTTTCTTCCAAGTTTGCTGGTGTACCGTATAATAATTAACCCATTAAATTCTGATAGAAACTTAAAATATAAAGTGCATCTAGATTTGATCCAAAAACTCCATCTAATCAAAACTGCTCTATCAATGCACTCCTGCAGTAAGCTCATGTTTCTGTGAATCCCCACAAATCAGTTAATCTTAGCATTCCTAGTAACTAGTAATAATGTGGTCAAAATGAACAAGTGTTTTCTTTCTCCCAAATATAATACAGTGGAACCTCTAAATACAATGCATCTGGAAACACATTTTTCTCAAAGTATATGTAGGACAACTTTAGCAGGTGCAATCCACAGTGCGAGCCAGCTATGTGCAGGCATCTCACGACCTGGGTGTTTCGTCAGTACATGCTCCATGTGCTGCTGCTAAATTCCGCAATTTCACTTTTTGTTGCATCCCTTGATAAATAAAATAAAATTTGTCTTCAGAGGTTCCAATATAATTATTATTTTGTGTTTAAAATAAAGGAAATAGAAACTTAAAATGAGAATGAAGGTAAGAAAAGTCACAGTTCGGCTGTGGCTCAGTGGGAAGTTTACTTGTCTTACAACAGAAAAGTTTAAGAAGGCACAGATACGATTCATGTATAAGTGTATGAGTGTGCTAATGTTGGGAATGCAGCTGGGTGAATGAGACTGGTTGTAATCTTAAAGCAAAATCAGCCAGAACCCAAAACACAGCCAAACAAGAGGGTGCTTCACCAAAGGTTTTATCACCAAAAAATAATAGGGTAGAAGGGGCTCCACAGAGTGTGGTCAAACTGGTAGGTTAGGAACAGCGTATCCCCAGGGGGTAGGAACCCAGCTGGGGAAGGTGGGGGGAATGGACAACGGGAGGTCTTGGGGGCTCCGGGGACAAACTGACGACAGGGACAAAAATCCACCAACCAGATGCTGAGTCGTGAAACGATCCAGGGTAATGCACGGGAGGGCCTCAGGCAATGAAAGTCCAGTAATCAGAGACAGAGTCAGAGACAGGCAGGTTTCAGCAACGGGAGGTCAGAACTCTTCCAAACAGCAGAAGGACTTGGCAAAATCTGTGGTCAAAAAACAGGCAGGATCAGAAAACCAGAAAACTCCTTTGAAACATGAAACAAGGCTTGAAAGCTGTGACTGGGGCAACAGACGATCTTGCACTGAGCTGGTGACGAGCAGCTGTTTAAATAGAGAGCAGCCCAGTGCAGGTGAAGGTAATAAGTAATCAGCACAGTCATGGTAGAGCTGAAGGGCTGGAATCATGACATCACCTCCTCCTCAAGGGGCGGCCCTTGACGCCCCTCTGGGCTGGTCCGGATGCCGGTGATGAAAGTCACGGACGAGGCCCTTATCCAGGATCAGGCGAGAAGGTATCCAGGACCTCTCCTCAGGACCATAACCTGAGAGTCTTGCAGAGAGTTGCTCTGGCCTTTCTCCAGACTCTGAAACAACGACGTGCTGTTAAGTGGGCAGCAGGAACCTGGGTAGCCCCCTCCTGAACAGAGAGAATAGGGGGTTGGGTGCCATAAAAAACCATGAAATGGTGACAGACCTGTGGCCTTGACGGAAATCCATTGATTGGCATACTCTAACCCTGGTAAGTTTTTGGACCACATTTTGGGAGCATCCATGCAAAGGATGCGCAATTTTGGACTCAACCCCTGAATAATCCTCTCTGTTCTGGCCATCCGTCTGAGGGGGGAAAACCTGAAGAGAGACTGATGTCAATGCCGAGAAGGGTGCAAAACTCACCCCAGAAATGGAAATGAATTGGGGTCCTCTATCAAAAACGATGTTGCGGGGGTACCATGAAGTCTGAACACTTCTCCGGGCTATTACATCAGCGGAAAAAAAGGTGCCGAGGGCAATTTTTGCGAGGGGGAATGAGGTGGGTCATCTTGGAGAATCTGTCAACCACAGTGAGGAGTACAGTGTTACCCTTGAAAGGAGGGGGCCCCGGTGACAAAATCCATAGAGATGTGGGCCCAAAGGGTCGATGTTGGAATCGGTAGAGGCCTCAGTAGACTGGCTGGGGGGCCTTTACTCTGGAACAGGTGGCACACGCTGACAAAAACTCTCGCGTGTCCTTTTCTGAGTGTGGGGCCACCAGAATCCTGACTGGACCACTGCTAGAGTCCTTGTTTTTATTCCGGGGGACAGAAAAGGTTTAGAGCCATGACAGAACTGAAGGACTTTAGACCCCATTTTTTTTCAGGAAAAAACAAAACCTTTAGGACACTGAACTGGAGGGGGTTGTTTCTGATGACTCCTCTTGACAAGCTCTCAATACTGGTAAGAGCTAGCCTGATCTTGGAGGGAAGGATGTAGTCATGGTCCAACAGAATCAGAAGGACAGACAGAAGACTGATGAATTCTAGAAAGGGCATCTGGTTTTTGGTTTTGCTGCCAGGTCGATAGGCTAGTGTGAAGTCAAATCTGTTAAAGAATAGTGCCCATCTAGCTTGGCGTGGGTTCAGTCTCTTGGCAGATTTGGGAAATTCCAGGTTCTTATGGTCTGTCCACACAGTAAAAGGGTTGGGACCCCTCCAGCCAGTGCCCCCTTCACCCAATGCTAGTTTGATACCAAAACATTTCTCTGTCTCCGTCATAGTTTATTTCGGAGGCAGAGAGCCGGAAAAAAAAAAAAGGCACAAGGATGTAACTTTAAATCATCTGAAAACCGTTTGGGGGCCGGACAGCGCCAAACCCCCGTGTCCGAGGGCCCCCAACCTCCCCCAAAAAAGGGTTAGACGGATCTGGAAAACGCAGAATGGGAGCAGAGGTGAAGAGACGTTTTAGCTTCCCAAAAGGCTTGTCTGCCCCTCTGAGGACCACTTGAACTGAGCCCTTTGGTCGAAGTGAAAGGTTGATGAAGAGGGCAGCCCCAAAACCTATAACCCTTGATAAAAAACGGCGATAAAAATTGGAAAACCCGAGAAACCGTTGAAGCTCCTTCAAACGGATGGGGTCGGGGGGCCACTCCAACAGCTGCCACCTTAAGGGATCCATGTTAATCCTGCCAGGAGCAATGAAAAAACCCAAAAGGATACAGATGATTGATGGAAATGCACAACTTCCAGCCTTAACAAATAGTTTTTTTTTGGAGAAGCCTGGAAAAACCTCACAAACATGCTTGACTTTGGTAGGTAGATCCTTTTGAAAAAATCAAGGATGTCATCAAGGTAAACAAAAAACAGATCTGTTTTAGCATGTCCCCTTAAACATCATTAACCAATGACGGGAAAAAAGGGGCTGGGGAAATTGGTGAGCCCCAAAGGGCTGACCAGGTATTCATAATGCCCTGACGGGGTTTTTAAAAGCTGTCTTTCCCATTCGTCTCCTTTCCCCTTTGGTAGGCAGATGGGGGGCTTACGCAGATCCAGTTTTAGAAAACACAGTCAAACCTTGAAGGAGCTCAAAAGCGGAAGTCATTAGAGGCAGAGGGTACCTGTTCTTAACTGTAATTTCGTTAAGGCCTCTTTTCGATGCGAGGGCTAAAAGGGACCCATCCTTCTTTCCGACAAAAAGAATCCTGCACCTGCTGGGGAAGAAGACTTTCTGATAAGTCCTGCTTGGGGGGGCGTCAGAAATGTATTTTCCCCCATAGCCCCCCTTTCGGGCCAGAAATGGAATACAATCTGCCCCGAGGGGGGGTGGGGCCGGGCGAAGGTCAATGGCACAGTCGTACTCTCTATGGGGAGGCAGAGAATTTGGGCCTTAGACTTGTTAAATGCCCATGCAAATCATGATAAATCTTAGACAAGTCCGGGTAATCATGGTTTCCCCACAGGGAGATGTCATGATAGGGGCTTCCCCCAAAAAAGATATGGAGCAAGATGGCCCCCAAGACCCAAACCCCCCATGAGCCAGTTAATAACTGGACTGTGTTTGATGAGCCAAGGGCGTCCCAGAATCACTGGATCTCTGGAGGACCTGGTCAGCAGAAACATGATCCTGTCGTGGTGGGTTTTCCTGAAAACAGTACAGAAAAAAGGCTTAGTGCAGTGAGTAACTTGATCAATAAGATGCCCATCAATAGCAAAAATCTCCTGTGGTCTCCAGAAGTTCCAACTCTAGTGCGAGCTTATAAGCTAGGCTGACACAAAAAAAGTTAGCATCTGCCCGGGAGTCAACGAAAACAGGTACATCCCTACCTTCAGGAGAGTCAAAAAATCGGATGGTGCACCGATTGTGGGGGGGGTTTTCTGAGATCTGAGGATAGGGCTCAGCAAAAAACCCCCCGAGCTTTTTTTGAGCCGGCCCTTTTTTACATACAGTTTTAAGAGCTTGGGTGGTTTTTTCTCTCCGCAGTAGAAAAACAGGTGATTTTTGAACCTCCTCTCCCCTCTTGGGGGAGAGCTTGGGCCCCACCCAACTGCATGGGCTCCCCCTGTGTTTTTAAAAAGGGGGGGGCGTGAAGATTTTTGGGGCCCTGGGGCTTGGACTGACCTGGACTGTTGGAACCCTTCTTTGAAAATTAGATGATGACCTCTCCCTCTTACGTTCACGAAGGGGTTTTTGGTCAATCTGCGTGGCCCCGCCTTTTTAAGGCCTCGAGGGTCTTGGGGGGGTCACGGTAGCAATCTCATCCTTGATGTCATCTGACAGACCCTGGTAAAAAAAGTCAACAGGGCTTCTTTTTTTCCAAAAACAACTGGACTTTAAAGGCATGGAAATTGATGATATAGTCAGTAACAGGTCGAGAGCCTGTTTTGGGGAAAAAAGTCTCCTGCAGCCTCCCCCCTCTCTAGGGTCGAATAAGGATCAAAAACCCCCTTCATTTTCATCAGAAACCCCTAAAAAAGAGTCACAGCGTTTTCAGCATCATTCTCCCCCTCAGAAGGTTTTTCCCCCAGCTTAGCCTTACCAGAAAGTAGAGAGATTCCTATAGGCCACCTTTTGGGCCCCCCCTTTTGGGGAAGGGAAGGGCTGGAGTTCAAAAACAAAACTTGGGGTTTAAAAAGGTCTGCATTGTTCAGGATCCCCATCAAAACGCTCTCGGGGGGGGGGGGAATCTTAGGTTCGTTGTTAGAGTTAGCCATGGGAGTGACAGTAGAGGGGAGTGGCTGCATACCGAGGCCTAGCTTGGGCTTGGAGACCTTAAAAGAAGATAGTCCCTGTAAAAAAAATCCTGGACATTTTTTTCTAGGCCAGTAATAGCCCCCCCCTCCTTTGCACCAATCGGGATTTTTGGGTTGGGTTCATACTGGCGAGATCGTACTGTAACGTTAAAGCAAAATCCCCCAGAAACCCCCAAAAAAAGCCAACAAGAGGGTGGTTTTACCAAAAGGTTTTTTTTACCCAAAAAATTTTGGGGAGAAGGGGCTCCACAGAGTGTGGTCAAAAGGGTAGTTTTAGGGGAACAGCGTATCCCAGGGGGAAACCCAGCTGGGGGGGTGGGGGGGAATGGACAACGGGAGGTCTTGGGGGCTCCGGGGGCAAAATGGACGACAGGGACAAAAAATCCACCAACCAGATTCTGAGTCGTGAAACGATCAGGGTAATCACGGGAGGGCCTCAGGCAATGAAAGTCCCGTAATCAGAGACAGAGTCAGGACAGGCAGGTTTCAGCAACGGGGGGGTCAGAACTCTTCCAAAAAGCAGAAGGACTTGGCAAATCTGTGGGGGCAAAAAAAAAAGGCAGGATCAGAAACCAAAAAAACCCCCTTTTAGACATGAAACAAGGCTTGAAAGACTGTGACTGGGGCAACAGACAATCTCGCACTGAGCTGGTGACGAGCAGCTGTTTAAATAGAGAGCAGCCCAGTGCAGGTGAAGGTAATAAGTAATCAGCACAGTCAAGGTAGAGCTGAAGGGCTGGAATCATGACACTGGTAGGGTAAAAGTGATCAGTAGAAAAACACTAAAAGAGTCAATTTTAAAAATCTTCTGTCGCTTGAAAAAAAAATAGTTTGAAAAGAAAAACTAACAAGAGTGTAAGACAAAAAATAACAGAAGAAACATACTTTCTGTTACTAAAATTTTCTGCATTACTTCTGCTGCTAATAAGTGTATAACTAAATGAAGTAGGATACAAGCCAACACTTTTTTTATGAGTACTTATTTTAAATCAAATGTAAAAAACATTTAAATGTTTCCTGAATTTGAGCCCCAGGCGTCAGCAAGGTAACATTTGCCGAAAGATATCTTATCAAAGTCTCTTTTCTATGTTCCCTCAATATGTCAGATACATCATGCAGAACAAAATGTGGAGAGGTAGGGCATTAAGAATTTAAGGCAAATGAGTAAACAATGTCAACCCCTGTAAAGATGGTGCTAAAAACAAGAGGAATAAATGAAATGGCACTAGAGGTAGTAAGACTATGAGTAAGACAGACAGCAAGGATGATGGCAACAGACACCCAACAGAACAGCCAGAACAGACCCTGAGAGCCAGGCCAGTCCCCCAAAGACCAGACAAAGCATCAGCGACACGGTAAGGTATATTATGATGACAAAGCTTATTTGGCTTGCTTGCTTTTTGGCAGTATCAGTCACAGTAGCTAATTGCTAAACAGGGATTTATGAAAAATTAATAAGATGGGTCCCTGCTTCTTTTTTTTACTGGCGGAAACAGGCACGCACTTAATCTTTCTGGGTTTTCTGAAGAAAAAGAGAAATGGCAAGGAAGATGCTATTTTACACCAATGCTGAGTAGGTAAGGGGATGAGTAACAACATTAATATATTCAATAACCTGCTCTCTTAACAAAAACAGTCTCCTTGAGCAATATCTTCATTCTGTGCTTGTGTTTTACTGTGAACAAAACAACTGTTGCTGAATCCAATTATTTGACTAACATGTTGACACCCACTGGAAAAAATGCTAGTGACTGGAATTGGATGATTTTCAGCTTCACCAAACCTGACCAGTCAGATGAAAACTTAAAAACTTAAAAATCTCTAAGTAAGGACAAAAAGAGCTAGAATTTGACAAGTGCTGGTCATTTTGTTTACTTTGCCACTTCATACCTGAATTTTCAGGTATGAAAAGCAGACTGCCACAGGTTGTTCATTCATACCCCTCATGGGGATGTTTCATCAAATTGTTGAAAAAGCACACTGTAATGGAGTGGACCTCAGTGGATACCAGGAAGCTGAATCTTTTAAAGCAAATTGACTGTGTTTCCTTCCGTTGAGCTTTACTGTCTGTTATGGAACATACTGAATAAGGAAATGTTGGCAGCTTTTTGAAAATCTCAGAGTTAAGGTATGTTTCTGCATCCTTTAAATGAATATCCACAGAGACTGATGTTTAAAGTTAGCTGTTCTAGGTGAGCTATTTATATTAATTAAATTAGAAGTTGCTAAACTTGTATTTAAAAAATCAATCAATGTTGAATTAGTTGAATTTTGTTAAACATAGTTCTTAAAAGAGAATCTGAATCGTCCAAACTCCACAGTTATAGGAAACTGGTCACAAATGTCAGACTTGTGCATCTCTACTTACATGGCATGTGGTTTTTACAAGTTGGCGGATTTTTAAAAAAACGATGCCTCACACACGGTATGACAAGCACATATCTAGTATCTATTTAACACACCAACGTACAAACTACAAAAGAGAAGAAACAACATGGTCACTGCTTAGGGACACAATGAAAATAGATGCACCTAAAAGCATAAGCGCACAGTTGTCTCTAAAGACAACCAGTCTCTGCATCTAACTGGCTACATCAAACATCATCTCTTAGAGTGGTGGTCAGGCCTCTTCTCTCTGCTGTGGGAATCTGTAGAGACAGAATGGATAAACAAAGAGAGACAGAGTGCCTGTGGAGTTGAGCTGAGCCTGGGCAGCCTGGAGGCAGCAGCAGAAAGGAGACTTGAGGTCTAAACTGCATCCTAAACAACACCTGGGAAACTCATGCACCCACAGAGCACATCCTGCCTCTGGCTCCTTACGTAAAGGCTCCTTTACCTCTCCCATGGGACTTGTCCACAGACAGTCTTTGTGGTGGTACTTTATTAAGATTTTTGGCTTTTTCTCAGCATTTGGACGGTGTTTGTGAACATGCTGTATGTAATGAAATCCCAAGCTGTTCAAGATCAGAAACAAACAATGCCGAGTCTGAGCTCCAGTTTGCTGTGGATTTTCTCTCTAATTCTCAACACAAACCAAGTTAAAGGCATAATTTCCAGGGCTGCCAGAACAGAAGGATTTAGTTTTTTTTCTTGCAGCGCCGGGAGACAGAACAACTTTCTCTGGTCTTGCAGAGTATGTATTGGCCTTTACTGGTTGGGGTGAGGGGGTGGTTGTTGCATTCAGACAAGTATAAACCTCAAATGTTAACCTGCTTCAAAGTGAATAAACAGAATATTTTCCACAACCAAGTCAGTTTTTATTTTAACTGAATATTTTTATTTCAACATCCACATGGTTTTCTGTGTTTATTGCATGCCATTTCAAGTTGTCCAGTTTTTGAAGGATTTATGACATTTTTACTGCAATTGCTGTAGCTGATGGCATGGCTTTTAAGTGTATGCAAGGCAGAGAAAACATCTGGAGACAAGAGAATCTGCATGGATGTCTTTAAAAAGATGCAAATTAATGATAAATGTCAGCTACAAGAAGTACTAGGTGTGTTTCCTTCCAATGGGGAACTAAAAGCCTGCTGATTTTACATGGTTCAAGACTCAGGCGATCATTGGTAATGGCAATATAAATCAGCACCACATAAATAAATGAAAATATTTTTAAGCAGCCATGTTACTGAGGCATGGGCCCCAAGATATATCTGCTGTGCTTAAATAAACTTTCCCAATCACATTTGAAAAACGTATGACTATATCAGGGACTGACTGGCAATCTGTCCATTGAGGAAAAGTCCAAAACGGCCATTGGCCGGCCAAGTTCATTTAACCTTACAGTTAAATTGAGCTCCTCTAACAGCAAACAGCACCCCTAAGACCACCAACAAGCTTTATTTCCGATTAACCAGAACCTAAGAAGTTTTCAGGGTACGCCCCGCTGGTAGGAGACCCAGAACTGTTTTAGGGGATCCATGCTGGGGTCCATCCTAGATCCCAGCATGAATCCCTTTTCAAAGTGCCCTTGCTTCAACCCACCTGAATCAAATTATTAGGCCATTTGGTAATTCAGCCATTTGATTGTGGCGTGTTTCACCAGGAAAACGTTGCCGTACACCTGCCTTCAAAGACTTTGGTTGGACACCACTGCCCTGGAATGAGAGGGAGAGGGTCACTGGGGAGTGGGATGTCTGGGTTTCCCTCCTTGACCTTTTATCACTGTGACCCAATCTTGGATAAGTAGAAGATTCTGGATTGACGGACAGACAAATGAATGGACGCAGGGGATGTTTAGGAATGCCTGATTTAATCACCTCCATATTTCTTAAAATTAATTAAGTCTAAAAAAATAAATAATGCAGAGAAATTGATATTTTAGCCAATTAAGCCACTGAAGCATTTAACTACCAAGAGGATTTAAGGATTTTGGTGTTTTCTACTACATAAAAGCTTTTTTAAAAATCTATTTTTCTTTCAATTGAATCAAGCACTGACCCTTAAAGATGATATTGACTTTCAGTTGTTAATAATAGCCACAAAGTTCTTGGGATCTTATCAGTGTCATTTAATCCTACTAAATTTCAAACACAGGGAGTTAAATCAGAGCATAAAAAATATAATTAGAAGGATTAGAGGCCAGCAAACATGAAAATAACTAAATGTTCTGAGTGATCAAGATGTATGTTTTCACAAAGTAATTGATAAAGCACAAAGTGAAAGCTTGCACACACTATAAAGCAAAGTGAGATGAACAGAGTGGTTTTTATGTGCCTGTGTTTGATGTGCAACTTAGTGGGTTGCAGAAATCAATTTACGGAAGATAATTGTTCATTTCCAAGGGGAAAGCAGGAGGCAAAGAGAGGCAATGAAAGATTGAGTCTACATCACTGTACACAAATGGCACTAATGGGTACAATGATCATCTCCATATGAATCCAATTACAGAGCTGCTCTTCTCACACCTCACATTTTCACATCTTCATAAGGGCACACTTAGTCAGTCGAAGAAAGCTAATAAAAAAAAAAACAATCTTTCGCACATTACACCTGGCTAATAAAATCATATTTTGTCTGAAACAGTCTGACAGTGAAATGTGAGCAGCTGACAGCTGTTCAGGAAAGCTCAACTTGGGAGTTTATGATTGTAGTGAAGTCGATGGGATTACCAGAGGGGATTAGGGGCTCTAAGTATGATAACAATATGGCTCGATGAGGACACAATTACATGCCATGTTTGAGACAAGTTGATAAAGGCAGGGAATGTGAAAATGAGTACCTGAGTCACACTTGAAAATTGGTTCCTGCTGAGAAATGAACGTGCAAGAGTTACTCAAAATATATTTTAGATTTCTTAAAAAAGTCTTCATTAAAGCAATATGGACTTCATTATATATAGTGTTGTGTTGTGTGGACACAGGGATAATTATGTTAACATGACAAAATAGGTGAAATGTGTGACAGAAATTCGAAAAGAAATGAGAACAAGGTTTCTCTAAACAGTGCATATTGTACAAGATTGCAGGTTAATTAAACATCTAACGCTAAATTCTATACACCTTTTTTGTAATTCTGTCAAAAGCCTTTCATTCAAAATTCAATATTACGAAAACCACATTATGAGTCCTAGCTGGCCTCCTCTGGCACTAAAAAGTCCAATCAGTGGAAGAAAAAAAGAAATTCCTCCTGAGAAAGCTAAAGATGCAATTTCCCCATGTCTCCTTAACCCAACATACTGAAAAGCCAGCACACAATTGAGACTGTAATCAGCACTATGCTGAAATTATAGCAGATCTCAGACTACCATTCACAAATCTCTCATCACCTCAACATTAGACCTGAAGCCTCACAAATTATGGAAAGCACTCCTTCAAGGACCAACTTCTTTCCCTTGATGAAACCTTTCCAGATGGTTTAGGAACACTACGAAGTCACATATCATTTTCCAAGGGTATTAGGAAGAATAATCAAACTCAGAGAGCTGACTAACTACCTCTCCAAGCCCGAGAACCAATACTTTACTGCAGTGTCAAACTGATACACAGCCTGGAGCTCCCTCATTGGTAATGAATAGGAAATGAACTTGGAAGACTCATAAATTGTTTGTCTGAACCACAGCTTAAAGAGCTTTACATTATTCAGATGTTACAAAATTGATCAAAGGGGAGCCACTGCAAAAGATTCTGTGAACTGCTTCTGTCCCTTATTCTGTCTGTAATTAGTTAATGTATCAGGCATTGTGCGTGTGGAAATAAGGGTTAGTTCAAATTCAAATTATGGGTTAAATTTATGGTAGTGTGATAGGTATCAGGGTCACTTCTACATTGTTTTTCACTTCTGCACTGGCAATTCAACATATAGTTCTACAAAAAAAGACACTATGAGGCCATGAACTGCACCATTTCCAAATTAAATGTCGCAACTATTTCCATTTATGCTGCTGGATTTTAACCAGATTGTAAGTTGAGCTTCAAATTGCAAAGCAGAAAAACAGAAACAAAAAAAACTAAAAAACAAATGGAGTTGGAAGGTTATTAAAAATGAATTTTAAATTCTAACAGGTTGTTCACCAGCTGATCAACAGTTTAAGATCAGTCAAAATAACCCCAACCTAATTAAACATGTTAAAAAGTATGCAGTAGTGTGAAACCCCAATTGTCTTGTTGATGACTTCAAGAGATTTTGTCGGCATGAATAATGCGCTTCCAGTAGGCTGGTGGGAAAATAGTTCCCTGAAGATCCTACCTTGCCATCCATCCCCAAACGTTGTAAAGGAATTTTAATCAGGAGAACATGCAAGATGTTCCAAAGAGGGGTTTTATTCTGATGGGTGTTGAGACTTACAGTCTTGTCCTGTTGAAAGACCCACTCATCACCACACAGACCAGGATCCTCTGTCAAGAGGGTTGCGCAATGAACCATCTCCACATCCCAGCTGTGGTGTGACACCCCCCTTCACAACATAAAGCTTCATTGTTGATGATGGAAGAAGTTGCCTAGGTCATAGTGGAGCACACTCTACTGTGCTGTGGAGTAAACATCTCCAGGGATATTTCCTTGACATGACAATCTCCCATGTTTAGTGCTCTGTTGCGAAGTCCAAAAGTTCAAGTTTGTAACATGGGAGGCAGAAGACGTGACCTTTGAAGATGTTTCTTGTTCTTTAAGCTCTTCTCTCTCAGATGCCATGTTCTGGTTGGTGGGTTGCATTTAGCTTCAGAGTCTTAATTTAGATCAAGAATCTGCCTGTGTCTTAATGGTCAGCCTGTTGGATTGTCCAGAGCTCAGGTGAACATATTTTTCAGTCTCCTCATTTATCTCATAAACCTTAGAATCGTTAAAGAAATTTATATGACTCTCTTACTGCATCTAACCATTGTGGCGAAGAGGCCCTGCTTGTGCTTCTCAACATTTCTGCCATGCTTAAGAAAGCGTTTTTGTCTTTGTTATCACAGGATGATCATGTTAATGCCAGATGAAAAATTACATTAAAGCCAGGTTTCTATGGAAGTAAAATAGTCTCATTAGAATCAGACATTTTTTAGACATTGAATTTATAACACTGAATTTTTATCCTGTGCAATTATGTATGTGAATTTTTTTTTGTACTTAAAATTTACCAACAAAAATTCACCTGCAAGAATTCGCATGAAAAAATTCACCTGCAGAAATTCACCTGCAGAAATTCACCTGCAGAAATTCGCCTGCAAAAATTCGCCTGCAAAAATTTGCCTGCAAAAATTCGCTTGCAAATGTGTTGACCTTTTGGTGACTCAAGCTAAAGCAATCAGCACTCGATCAAGTCAAGCGTCTTTTAGCCAATCAGATTACGCTTATTTGATCACGTGACACACCATTGCCTTGGGCAGAGGCGAGTCTCTTAACAGTTTGCTGGATAGTGGCTTAATGAAGATCAGTGATGAGATTTTTCTGCCAAAAATATATTATTACAAAACGCCAGGTAATTAACACCCATTTGAGATTCGGTATTTTTTTTTCATCTAATGAAACTGAATGAAATGTTTGACTGACCTGATGACAGCTGGTGCCCCAACCCTGTCCGCAAATGCTCTTGTTTTGAAGTGACCGGAAGAAGCGGCAACACATTTGCAGGTGAATTTTTGCAGGTGAATTTCTGCAGGTGAATTTTTGCTGGCAAATTTTAAGTACAAAAAAAAAATTCATACATAATTGCACAGGATCAAAATTCAGTGTTATAAATTCAATGTCTAAAAAATGTCTGATTCTAATGAGACTATTTTACTTCCATAGATTTCTGACTTTTAGAGTTACTTAAACCTGTCATCAGCTCATGAACAGCCTGTTCGAGTTTAAATGCTGTGTTCATTAAATTTCTAAAACTGCTTTGTTTTTCTGATTTTTTCTTGCTTCTGTTTTTAGGCTCTACTTACAACCTGGTCATGATCCACTGGCACAAAATACAAGCACTTGGTCTTAGGTTTAGTGTATACACTGTATGTACATGTGTATATACAGAGTCTCAGAGCTGTGATCCTCATGCGTAAAAGTTTTTTGACATACTCAAGATATCAATAGCAGCCTGGCTTATCTTATGTACTACATTTTCAGACTTGTACAAAAACAGAGCAGGAACATTATGTTTTCTTAAAACTGTGTATCTTCCTAAGACTACTAGGCAGATACACAATTGTATGCATTCACTAACAAAGGTTGTGTACTAGTGTGTGCGAAACAGATTTAATGCAATAAAGCAATTGGACGTATAAACAGGTAAACAGTTCATAGCTGCACATATCACATTTTATGCACATGGCAACCATGTTGGTAAAAAAGCATGGCTTGAATTTGTTGTGCAGACAGCAGTCTCATAAAAACAAGCACACAGCCTCGACATTAAAACAAAAAGTCTGAGTTCATCATCACATTGTCGAGTTCACAGCAGCAAAAATAAAATAATTTTTCAGTCTGTTCGCTCTACATCATGGCATCCTGCACCTCCTTCATAAAGGCAGCAGGGAAAATTCTCCCATAAAAGATGGCTGTGGTCAGCGAAAATGATTTTAGTCTTCTTTAGAAATATGGTATACTGCATACATTTACAATACCCTGCAGACGATTTTTTTTTTAACTGAAAGTGGCCGGTGCCATCAGATAAAAGGAAAGGTAAGAACAGACTCAATAAAACAAGAATAAAACCTCCTCATAAAAACAGAACTGACATTAAAAGTGCAAAGCTTTCGATTAAACAGCATGACATTTTGGCCACTGACTCCAAATGTGGCTCAAAACATAATATGTCATCAATAACCACCCCCAGGTATTAAAACTGTTGCACCAGCTCAACAATTAGATTATTGTCACTGAAGAGTTCATTGTAGGTCTTTTTCCAAAGTCTTTGGACATTTCTTTTATTTTCTCTGCATCAATATTTTAACAGGGATGAAAGTTTGAATGAGAAAGCTGATCAGGAAGATGATTTGATAGATCCTACGACAGCATCTTTCCAGAAATCTCAGGGTAAATGTGAATCTATGGATTCACAGTGCAATGTAGACATCTAAGACTTCCCCTGCTTATTTAACCTTATAAACACATGTACAATTTCTACCTAAACCAAAAAGGAAGTATGATAAAGTAATTTGAAAAGCTTTTGTAAATGCTGTAAAATGTGTAGGATGAAAAAACACCCTGGGGACAATCATTGCTTTGTACAAGGTCTAAACTGGCAACCTTGAAGCTTATCCAAAGAGGGAAAATGGATAAGATACTTTAGATCTAAACTGAAACGGCAGATAATACTGTGCAGCCTTGCTTTCAGTGATCTGGCTCATTTAAATTCTTATATATCCAATTTCAAACAGCAGAATGCGTTATTTCGGCATGGATAAAAGCAGAAGGAGGACATTCTCATTGGTATTTGCTGTCAACAAGGTGTAGAAAGAGAGAGATGAGCTTGAATAAGAGCAGACAGATAGCTTAGCAAAAGGGGTTAGAGATGAGAGGAGAAAAACAAGGGGCTGAAAACAAAAGGTGAGAAGAGGAGTCAAGGAACAGGGGTGATGAGGAAAAAAATGAAACAGATGAGGACAGTGAGTGCTGCCAGCTTGGCACGAGTGCATGCGTGTGCATTGCTAGAGGATAATATGGCTACAGTGGTGGAACACACATCTCACATCACACTCAACAGGTGGGTCAAGAAGGGGCAACTCAAACAGGCACGCAGGAGCTTATCTTAATTCTGAGAGAGAGAAAATCCAAGATCCCATCCACACAGTCTGTCTGTAATCGATGCTGACAGGTAATTCAGAGGAGAGCATAGGAGAGCTCACAGCTTGCAGGAGAAGCAAGGCGTTTGTGTGGCCTTGGTTTCTACACTCAGTGCAATCAAAGCACCTGACGGTTCTTACATGCGTTCAGATGAATATCCGTTTTATATGATATAAAAATAGATTCAGTAACGAAAAGATCTTGAAGATTTTATTACATTTGTTTCCATTTTCTTGTGTTTACTGAACAACATTTAATAATAAATGTCACTGGGTTTTTTTAAGTTCTTTAACTGTCGAGCAATGGCTCATTATTTCTTTCTCCTTTTATTTAGATTTTGGGTAGTGATATCAGAGCTTGACTTTCTACATCATATTATACATCTGTCCTTCTTACTGGCTTTTAGATTAGTGACTAAAAATCTCAAGGAGTAACAACAAGGTTGGAGCTTTAAAATGCCTCGAATGAGCTTTCTTTCTTTCTCTACAATGTGGAAATCACTTGCAATATGGACAAACGCCAAAGAAGAGAGTTGGTGTTATAAAAATAAAATTAAGAAAAAACATTTTGTGGTCCATCAATCAATCTTTCCATCCAATAAATATTATCTCTCCCACACTGATGTCAGTCTGTTTTTGTTTACGTCTTCTCAGACGATGCTCTTAAATGGGGCTGTCCTAGATTAGATTATTAAATGCTTTGGTTTTAATGACCTGGTCTAGTCTGGAGTTCATGAATGAAGATTGATAGATATGATTAAAAAAAAAGATGTGCTGGATTTTTTGTCTTTTTGCAAGACCATTATGTGTTACAAACAACACATCTGAACTGAATGGTACATTGTCAAAACAATACAAGTCACAAGAAGATTTGACAACTTAGTCAGAAAATCCAACCAAAAAAACTCTTGATGGCAACAACTGCATTTGTGATACTTGGGAATGAGTCATTTACATCATTGTGGTGGATTACTGTCCCATTCTTCTTGGCAGAATTGTTTCATTTAGCCAGACTGAAGTGTTTTTTGGGTATGAACCAGCTGATTAATGTCCTGCCACAGCATCTAAATCTGATTTAAGTTTAGACTTGGACTAGGCCATTCCATCTTGTTTCTTGGAGCCAAAATGTGCGGAGGATTGTATTCTATTCCAAGAAGCTTTTAGTTAGATTTGGGCTGTTATGATATGCATTTATGATTGTATTGTTTTTGTTTTCTGTACTTTACATTGCTTTGTATTTTGTTGGGTTACCCTTCTTGTGAGTCACTTTGTGATATCTGTCTGAAAATGTGCTATTTGAATAAACCATTACTTACTTTACTTACTTACTTACTAACTTAGAGGTGGACACACTGGTGAGCTTTGGATTATTACCCTGATAACCTAAATGAGTTTGAGCTTTAACACATGAATTGATGGCCAGACATTCTCCTTTAGGATTTTCTAGTACAGAGCAGTGTGGAGCAGCTTAAACAAAGCAGCTCCAGACCATCACACAACCACCTCCATGTTTAATCATCACTATGATGTGCCTGGTTTCAAACGCTATGCTTGTTTTATGCCAACTGTAATGGGACACACAACCTCCAAAAAGGGCTGCTTTTGTCTTCTAATACTAAATACTTTCCCAAAAGTTTTGGGGATTATTAACATGTTCTTTTGGCAAATGTGTGACAGGCCTTTTTGTCCTTTTTGGTCAGCAGTGATTTTTGCCTTGGAACTCTCCCATGAGTGCCACATTTACCCAGTCTCTTCTCAATTTCATGAACACTGAACTCAACTGAAGCAAGTAAGGCCTTTAGTGCTTTATGTGTTTTTCTGGATGTTTTTGTGACCTCCTGAATGAGTCGCCCTAGGAGTAATTTTGGTAGGCTTGCCACTCTTCGCAAGGTTCACCATTTGCGGATAACTGCTCTCATTTAGTGGGTCCCAAAGCTTTAAAAATGGCGTTGCAACTCTTTCCATCCTGATAGATTTCAGTTACTTTGTTTCTCATTTTCATTTTGTCAGACAGACAGGAGATAATATAATTTCTATTATCTCCTGGTTTGGACCTAATCAGGCTTGGGTTTGGCTAGTGAAATGGAATTCAGCCATCCAAACCACGTGATTATTCACAGTTAATCCATGATTTAATAATGGGGACAAATCTATTTTCATATGGGGTCAGGTTTGCTTGGATAAGTTTTTTTTCCTCTTATTTCATGCACACATATTTTTGGGCTATTGACACAATGCAAAGTAACTGGAGTAGCTGAAGAAAATCCACAATGTGTGTGGGAAGAACATGGCAACTCCACACAGAAAGATCCTGGCCATAATTTGAATCCAAGACCTCTTGCTTCAAGGCAGCAGCGCCAACAAGCAGCCTATTTTATTACTTCATGATTGATTAAATGAAGCAATTTAAGTATTCTTTCATTTGTACTCATACGAATTCCAAGTTTAAAGCTGAAAACAAACAGAAATGCCCCTTAAAGTTAGAGTTCAAAGTGATCAAAGTTCGACATGCTAAAAACATGTGAACCCTACAGGTTCTACTAAAGTGATTTATTTGACTGTATGTAATCAGGCCTGGGTTAGGATAGAGAAATTGAAATGAGCTTTCCAAAAAAATGAGATTGATCACAGTTGATGCTGATGTAACAAGCTGGGGATCAACATAGGGCCTGGTTGCTTTAGATATTGTTTTTCCTTAAAGAACTAAAATCATCATTCAAAAACCTAATGTTATATTTATTTTTTAGGTTATCTTTGTCTGATTGAATCAGAACACAAGCTTGATTTTTGTGTATTGTTTTCTGTATTTTGCTTTTCTTGTTGCTTTTTTCCAACATTGTTATTTGTCATGGATGACCACAGCACGTTTAATTATTGGGAGAAATCCCGGACACTGTGAGTACCACTGGATCGAAAATAAATGTGTGTTTTATCTGTGTGCTGTGTCAGAGTACTGACAAGGCTCCAAACATAAACTACCCCCGGTGCATTATCTCACTCGTTTTTCCATCTTCAAGCCTCTCATTGTGTGCTGCTCAACTGTCTGAGTCAATAAAAACAATATACAGAGGAAAGCACTCCATCCGCTTTGCCATTTAAAACCACCATTGGTGTTTTGGGAAAAGTCAAAGACAGCAAAATGTTGACGTAAAAAAAAGAAAAGAAGAGCATCTATGTAGGCTAGTGTTGGAAACTTAACGGTTCATGGCTGAGTTTCCAGAACACATTAAAAAGAGAAGAGAAGATCCGTCTAGTTGCTCCCTCAAAGCTGCCACTGGCATCAATCCAGAAGACTTGTTGTGTAATTTTATATGAACCTGTTCTCTCATCCTTGAGTGTTGCAAAAACCAACATGATAGTGTTAAACAAAAATAAAATACAGATTATCTGCAAACTCGATGATTATTATAATATGAAAAATGTGAAACAAAAAATATCTCCAAAGTTTTTTGAACTGCTTAGCAGCTGAACTAAGATTCTAAACCAGGCAGTAAAAAATGCTAACAGTCATTAAAAGCAAAACAAGTTAAATTCTTTCTTTCATTCGACAATGATCTGTAATTTTAGTTAATTTTGTCCCATGAGGCTTCTAACATCAGCGACAACAATAATCAATGCTTTGTATCTTCTCAAGGATGTTATTTCTTTTGCCACAAAACTAAGAGAGCTCCACTTTAACCCACAGTCTGCTGTCACTGAATCCTTCGTAGCGTCAACTGTACTTGTAAACTGAAAACAAAATTTATGAGCAGCAGCAGATGAACATTTTGAAGGTCCAGCTTGACAGAATAATTACTGGATATGGCATGATTGCCACACACGCTGCAGGGAGTGACCTGTGAAGTAAATAAAAAATAAAAAAAATAAAAATTGAAACGTCAATCTTTACTCCCATGTTTATTATAATATATACAATTTATTATCGTACTGTAAGTCCATTATACAAGATTCTGTGATATTTTTCCTCTCTATATATTTCTATATTTGGCATTTCAGAATAATGCCGAACAACACAGGGGGGAAGTGATATGACATGACAAGTGAGAAAGCCCCCCCAGCCAAAATCCAACTGAGGACATTGTGGTTGTATGCTATGTGTATTATGACACTAGGCCACAGAAAAGCCCTATGTGCACAGGGCTTGTATGATGCATTCAAATGCAAACCAGCGAAGGTGGTGCAGCAACAGACAGGAAGCTTCATGCACAAAAAATACATGAAAGGAGGAAAGACTGGTCCTTTCCAGCAAATTAAATTAAATCTGAAGTTAAGACAGAGGCATTATTAAGACCTCTCCAAAGGTTATTAATACTCATCTTTAAACAGATTCATGCATTGCTAGGAAATATTATCAAAAAAATGAAAAAGATTATGTGCAGTGAAGGTTCACTTTAAATAAATTGCATAGATCGCACAGGGTCTTCTGAATATCATGTTTCATATTAGAATGAAAAGATTAACTTTGAAATGATCAAAACATTTCTTTATGACTGTACAACTGCATTATTAGTATTACATGCATGTAAATTCTGATCTTCTTTCTTTCTTTCTTTCTTTCTTTCTTTCTTTCTTTCTTTCTTTCTTTCTTTCTTTCTTTCTTTCTGTTTTGCTAATGCATCATTACATTGCCTAAAATGTCATTAATTTTCAACAAAATAAAATTAAAGCTGAGAAACTTCAAGTTACTTTACAAGAAGTTGATTTCCACAGCAAACTCAACTTTAAATCAATTAAAGAGAGAGTTCAAATTTGCCCGCTTTACAGTGAGGTCCCTTGAATCTTTGGCACCCACTGACTAATTTGAAACTCTGGCAGCAGTCCGAGCTGAATGGAGAACAGCCAAGATCCCCCGCGGGACCTGAGTCCTGTCTATTGGCTCCTGGTGACTGATGCATTCAGATGCAAAAATCTTTAAACGCTTTTATGTGCATATAGACCACCTATGTTTTATTTATTTCTGTTTTCTACAGCTTAGTTGATGAATCCTCCACATTGTACTGTATGTAAAAGCTACAATGTCATCACTTTGAAATCTATTTCCATAAAATACATTTGCAACATGGCACACTATTTTGTCAGATTCACTAAGCTGAGCGTTAACTCTGCGATCTAGCTTTATAAGTGTGTGAACTTTTTTTTTCTTTTTTTTTGTCCCCAGAACATTTGTGTACGGGGAACAACTTTGGAAAAGGCGTTAAATCTGGATTTTTCACTGTAACATGAAAAATATTAGAAGTGACGGTATTTATTTTTATTTTCTAATTACTAATCCCACATGGGAAGTGAGTACTGATTCAATATGTTATTTTGTTTACAGTATTCCATATCTCACATTATGCTCTTCTTAATCCGATCCAACAGTTATTAAAAACCCTTAAACAGTAGGAATAATCAAATGTGAAAGATCGAACATTTTTAATTAAGAGTAGTGTTACACTGAAATATAGACTCAGGCACAAGCATTTCTCTCTGTAAATCAGATAAGACAGAAACACAATCATTTAGTCCAGCTTTAACTACTAATATCAAGGTACAGAGCCCAACACTTCCTACTGTGTGCACTTTTCCTTGTGGACATGTCCACTTTGCCTGATGTGAATTGTACGCTGCTCAAAATGGATTATACTTTTTAATCAGGCTCATATCTTTGAGGACTATCAAGAAAAAGTTAATTGAAATTTCAGCCTCTTTTATGCTCTAATTAAGCTACTTTTTACTATGCATGCTGTACTAAACAGGTCATCTCCCACCTACATTCTCCAAAATTTATTTATTTAGTTCCACTATGAAAAATTGTATTTTTATGTACTGGATGGATGGATGGATGGATGGATGGATGGACTGTCTGGTGGAGCTAAAGTAACTGAACTATTATGATAAAATGAAAAAAAAGAAAGTTTTCTATCATGCTGACAACGCTGACATGTGGTGACATAACAGATGAACCACTTTGAGAACCCCTCTTAAGGAGAGACTGGAGGCAGGACACAGAAGAACTGACAGAGGGTCTATGCCTGTGGCGGACTGAAGCCTGAGTAGGCGCCCCTGCAGGGCTAATAGATGCTCAGGCCCCCAAGGGAAGTCCTGTCCTCATATAAAACATACAATAGATATACTGTAGCAGCTGATCAGACTTGTTTCTACACTACGTCCACCTCTCCTGGAAGTATTTTGAATATTAGAATCGCTGTTTTGAGTATACAAGAATTTAGATTTTATATTAAAAAGGGAAACTATTATTATGTCATGCGTATGCAAAAGTAAAGAGGTGGTCGGTCATTTTATTATTAGTATATAAAGATTTCTCAGTAAAATGGTAAAACATCAATTGACCCAGTCTGTCCGATATCACAAATGCATAACCCAAAGATCACTTTTGTGTTATTTTAGGAATTTTATAATGATTACTGCCTGGTTTGACTTATTCTCTAAATATAAAGGATATTAGGTTTTTATACTGAGGTTTATGTAGACTTTGCTTGCCGTTTTGGCAACAAGTTGTGAATGTGAGGTCCCGTGTTTTGCCTAAAGTGCTCAAGGCAGATCTAAATTCAGGCAGGTTATAGAGACCATCCAGATTTTTATTTTTATTTACCATTGATGCTCTAACCTTTGACCAGTTTGGATCATTCCACAAATTCAGACTGCTTTATACCAAGGTTGTCTTCTACTCACCTTTTTACAGTTTTTCATTCAGACCTTGATAATATTTTTACATTAGGTTCTTAGGTTTTGCTCTGAGAACAAATTAAATGAATGATATCTTTGGAGTACATTTGCAGAAACAGTATACATCTTTCAATAATGTCCTCGCATATTTTAAAAAACAATAATATACTGCAAAGCTTTGTAACATTTAAATGCAATATTTTACTGACAATAACTGTGGTTTTCAATCAGTTTCAAACAAAATAATACATTAATTAAATGTTTAAAAAATCTAAGTAGTATGAGAAGAGAATTAGTTTCACTAGTTTAGAAAGTGAGACTAATAAGAGACTATTTAGAGCCAAGTGCTGTGGGGATACTTTTGCTTTATTAGTTTTTTCATTATTTTATGTGCTCCTGTTCCCTTTGCCGTCATTTTCAAGCCTATTTTCCCTGACTCCAATCCTTCCATCTGTGTCTCCAAATCTGACCCGTATGGCCAGCGGTATAGTGGTCCACAGAGTATATTCTTTATTTTCAAACCTTTTGTTTTCTGTTTTTTCCCAAAACATTTAGTTCATCCAAGAAATTGTGTGGCAAAATATGGTCTTTGTCTAGTAAGAACCTCTGATTTTAGTGCTAGAAGTAGAAAGGGAGAGCTGATGTTCAGTTCAAAAGTAGTAAATTACTAAAATTGATGCACATCAAAAGAATAGTGGGCATAGTCTATGATGACTTAAGACTACATTTGTTCCACTACTTTACTGAGTGACTCTATTCAAAGAGACCTAAGATGTCGTCCATATTCATACCAAATGCTGTTCCTATGTTTCATAACACTGATAAAAGATCAACAAAGTTACCCGAGCCTCAGCCCTCTCTCTGACTGTCCTTGTCTCTCTGAGCCAACCTCTGTTCACTGTATTACTTTTTCCCGATCACACTATTATTAAACATTTTCATATAAACTTCTTTACTTTCTTATAAAGATTTTATCAACTGTCCTTGATAGAACAGGGGACATTCTATTTGCCAGGCATATTGGTCTTCTGAAAAGTAATCTAAACTCTCCTTTTCTCTGCTCTGCTGTTTTAGCTTACCTAACAAAGAAACGCATACACACTATAACCAATGACTACTTTTCATTTGGTTCAACCTATAAATAAAGTGTATAATGAGGGTTAATTTACACCAGTGCAGCAGATTTTTAACACTTTTAAGTAGGCAACAGTGGTAATATATTGGTAGTAACAGTACAGATATTCATATAGAACCGTCATTCATATAGAAACATCATTCATGAATACATGTAGTTAGACAAATACAGAGCGATAACCACTCTTAGGGTGAGTAGGTGCCTCCCATGCTGATTTATTGCATGGGAGGTTCGCAGTGAAAGGGCTAAACATACAGCTAAAAAAAGTGAACTGGGAGTCTTATAACGTGCAAAAACAAGCAACAATAGTGCTTGTTTTCAGGAAATGGCAAAAGTGTGTAGAGATAGGTGCCAAACTTCATTGATTTCTGGTAAGAATTCACTTTATTCTTTCTTTTCTTCAACTCTTCTGATCAGACAATGACCGTAAAAAACATTTTTAATCAGCAGTGCTCAAACATTTCAGCTTTTTGATGAAACTGTGGTAGTTGTGAGGAGTAAGCATTGAGGATAAATGGAAAGCCATTATCATATATATTCTGACACTAAATAACACTTGGTAAAGCATGAGGTAGTTTAATACACCACCAGGAATTGATAATCCCAAAAGGCACCAAATAAAAATTCCCAGATGATTAATTAAGCACCAGCTGCTGGTGTTGCTCAGGATGGTTGGCATTACAACTATTTTGGGTAGACATTATTTATTTCTGTACTTTCTAATGTTCTGAAGAGTCATATTAACCAAAAGAACTCCTTGTCATCTTTTGCTTTCCACAGCGCTCACAACACGACAGACACAAATTTCCCAAAGTTTTATCTCACAGTAAGCCTGTAGGGTATGTTTTACTTCAAGTTAGATAAAAACTGTTAAAATGTTTTTTTGGGGGGATTTAGTGAAATTTTTGCCTTTGAGTCTCCCCGCCCTAAAAAGAAAGGTTTGTCTATCTCTCTTTTCCTGTGAGCCTTTTTTCATTTCAAAATAAGAGAAAACAAACCTAGCATTTTGCATTTGTTTCCGTGGATGATGGGAGCTTGAACCTTGCAATCAAGCATCCCCTCCCCCACCTTAAAGGTATTTTTAACTTAGGTAAACACCTCTGTTCCACTCTGAGATGTACAGCTATCGTTAAAGTCTTATAGGGGACGACAATGTGCTTATTGATACCCTTGTCACTCAGATGAGGAGTGGAAGAAAATAACCAAAAAAGAACGAATAAAGTAATTTCAAAGAGACAAATGATCCACTCTGGGAAAACTGCAAATCTCTTTTTCTGTTAAGCAAAATTCCTTGGTGCTTTTCTTCTACTTCTCGTGATCTAAAATGTCTAGTCACAAAAATCCGGCTTGCAGTAAGATGTCTGCTGGAAGCCCCGTACTGGGCGAATTACAAAGGACAAAATTTATGTCACACAGCTTTTGCTGTTGAGCAGAGAATATATCGGACCAGGAGGTTTGGCATGGCCACAATAATATTAAAACAAACCAACCTTATTTTTTTTATAATCATGTTCATTTTGATTTTACTTCTAAATGAAACCTTACATTTTGGGATCTCGGACAAGCATTTAGCAAGTTGGGATGATTTTAGTTGAGTGGGACAAATGAAGAGAGGAGTGGAGAACAGTAAGAATTGATTCATAAAAAGTGGGTAAAGTCTTTTAGAGCAAATAAAGAGGCTGGTCCAAACTTTTAAAGATTACCAACAAATGTCAATGCTGTTTGTTTTCAAATTTTAAGTCCTGTAAATTAACAATGATCAGTTTTTAATACAATAAATGTACTGGGAAGAAAGAGTGTGTTTAAAGTTGTTATTTGTTATTTTTGAATGTGACTCAATAAATCAGTCATATAGGTCACATTAAAATAAAGATGGTGAAGGATTTCTACCGCAAAAATATTAACATTATTAAGCATTCTAGAGAAGTGTAATGTGTAAGTGTTGTTTAAATTGGTGTCGTCAAATTCTAAGCCTTAGGGGCTAGTGTCCTGCACCAAGACAGCTGATTAAAATGGCTGAACGACTTCCTTAAATTCTGCAGAGACCAGGAATGACCCATTTTTTGAATCAGGTGCATCCAAGCAGGGAAGCATCTAAAAAATGCAGAACGCTGCCCTTGAAGGACTGGATTAATTAAGTATTACATGTTGTCTTTTTTTGGTATTACATTGTGTCCTGACTTTCTATACATGATCTAATTATATAGTTTTCTCTTGTTGCACTTCCCCACTCCACCATTTTACCTCATTTGTGAGCTCTCTGAGTAGTGTGCTGGATGAAAATGAACTTGAATTGCAGTCTTAAAACATTCTCTGGAAATCACTTTGCTGAAATTGCTACACGGGAGACACTATCATTATTTAGCAGCTGCAAATTACAGACCAAAAGCTTGAGCAGTGCAGGCTTTGGTTTTTGACCAGAACTCTTGAATTTTATAGCCTGTAACTAAATTTCAGATAAGGGGAAAAGCCGTGTAAAAGAGATTTAGACAGGCTTGCATTTAGAGGCTATGAATATTGAGAGAAATATAGTTAGCCTAGAAGGAATACCTTAACACCTGCTTGATGTTGCTGCTTAAATAAGGAATAGTGATACATAGGTAATCTGCAGACAGGTGTAAGGCTTTTAGGTAAAGCTATGTTCTGTGAGGAGCAGATAGCTCCTCATTTATACTATTTAATATATATTATTTATATATTTAATTAATTATTTTATTTACTGTATCTTGCACAGACTATAAGTCGAAAATAACAATAAAAAATGCATTCATACAAATTTCAGTCACTACGATGTTTTTAAAAGACATTAGGACACTTTTAGATAAACAAAGATGTAAGGATAGGAAAAAAATCTAAATAAAATGTGTCTGGATTACATAACATTAAAAAAAATTTAAAAATAAAAAGCAAACTCCTGCCAATCACAGCCACATGCTTGTATCTTCACCTCAGGGACAGGAAACCATGATGCCTTTTTGAATTATGTTCCATTTGTTTGGTAAAATTATTACAATTTTCAGAGTTTAGGCACAAACTTCTGCTTTGGAGTTTTGGGTCTGTGATCTCATAATTTTGATCATCTGATAAGCAGCCTGTTTTAGTACTCATTGTTTTGTCTCTTGTTCCTGTTTACTGTTTTTGTATTTTGAAGTTGCTTAGAACCTGGTTACGATCAACCAGTGCGAAAAAAATTGACTGTTTTATTATGAATAAACTTAATCCTCCACCTTATTCTGTTTACCTCTTTTGTTTGAAGCAAGTCGCATAAGACTGTGCCTACATGTGTTCATTGTGCATAACTTCACACAAACTCCAAGTGGCCTCAATAAAGTGAGAAAGCATAATTGGCATATAGACTTTAAACATAATCTCCATTTTTAGTTAAGGAATAACACCTTACAGGCCTGACAATCTGGCACCCCAGATTCTTCCTATCTCTGTGCTCTGGTCTCCCAGTGGGTGATCACCAGTCTGTGCCGATTCGGCCTGAAAGGCAGCGCTGTATAATGAGCAATGGAGGGCATGAGTGAAGAAACAACAGGTGGGCTGTCAGATGATGCTCTGCAGCTGGTGATGGGCTATTTCTATTGCCAGCTGTCAGTCTTGAAGATAATAATACTCAAAAAAGGGATGTTTGTAGAAATGCTGCCAAGACAATTGGATAATGAGCTGGAGTCATAAGTTGTTCACATGTCTTGCTGTTGTTCACATTCATCAGGTACCAGCATGACAGTTTTTAAGATTAATAATGATGTTTTTCTGCAACTGAAAAAAACGGATGTTTCGGTAAGATCGTTTACTTTGAGTTTCGTTGATACACTTTCTGCAACTTTACTCAGCAGAATACTTAACTGTGCATGCTGTAAAAAATGCTGATCAAAGTCACCATGTAAAGCACAATAAAACATCTCAGGCTTTACTGAAATGACTGTATAGAAATTTGTCTGAATAATTTGTTTCATCATGACTACCAAAGCTCACGTTAGTGTCAATGAATACTAAGTCAAGTATTCAGCAGTTCTCTCCAGAAACGAGTGTTATGGTACACGATGCCCTGCTAATGGTGTGAATACTGGCACATTTTTTATAAGTAGTTGCTAGTATGTTTGCTCCAAGTTTGGAAGCAGTTTCTATGGTAACAATATTCTATTTTCACTTGCTTGCTGATAATTTGCAGATTTAATCACTATCTCTTTTTGTAATAATCATTAACTCTAAATGCTTGTTTCACAGACTCACATGTTGTAATTAGTTGTGTTACTTATTTTAACTCAAAAACTAAATCACAGGCTCGCACTGTTCTGGTGTACTGATGCATTAGAGTTGTCGAGGCATTTTGCACACTCAAAAGCTGTTAAAATATATTTCCCTCAGAGTAATTTCTTAAAGAAATTACCTTGAACCAAACACTAAAAGAAGCAAGATCACATAAAGGCTGCAAAGGCTTGGCATATGGCTGTTGAGATTACTGATGAGTCACACTGTTATTTACCAAATGCCCCTCTGAGCTGGCTTTTAAAGCTCCAATCTTTTAATATTTGGTGCAGAGTGACTTTGTGATTCCTCTCTGTCTGATATATGAAGTCCCTGATCCCCATTTTAAAAGCTCATTTCAGGCTCAGATGGTACAGTTTTAATAATGTTTGTCCAACAATAACAGAAGAGTTACATTTGTGGAAATTAAACATAGATAAGTTTCAGTCTTTTGGTGTAGCAGAGAAACCAAACTAGTGGTAAAACAAATGATTGAATTGTTGTGGGACAATAAATAATTGGTCAACAGTCGAAAGATTTAACTTGCAAGGAATAAAAAATGTCAGTTTTATACTTTTTTTAAATTGAAAAATAAATTTTAAAATCACATCAAGTGGAAATACCAAATTAAAAAGCATTGTCTTTACACTAAATATACATAAAAAAAAAAATGTTGTTAATTTTGGACTTTATTTCCTTAAGTTTGAATAAGGCTCTTGAGTTAAACCTTATCCATTCAAGTTAAATGACTTAAAATATATTTAAAAAGTGGCAGCAATTGAATGAATGTGCCAAGATAAATTAGTTTAATGTGACTCTGTGCATCTCTGTGACCAACAAAGCCCTGATGCTTTTCAGGGTACACTGTGCTTCATTATTTTTTTTTTTATTTTTTTTTTTAGGATGCCCCACAAACTTACTGATTTGTCAGTTTCAACGTGAAGTGTTTGACTTGCTCAGGCCATTCACCAGATATTTCTACAATGTACTAGGCTGCTGTGTGAAGGAAGATTAAGGGATGACCTTCACACAACATCAAAGTGGAGATGAATCCTCAGCTTGATCATCTGATTGCTACTCACTTTCTTAGTTTTAATTTTGGATGATTGTGCGCTCAAAAAAATGTGTGCTCAGCTGGTGAGGTGCAATTAGGTGTGCAGAAAATAAAAAACAGCCTGATACATAATTCTCTAACAGCTAAGACGAAATTCATAGGTTTTTTATATGTTAAAGTTAAAATCTGATGCCATGTTTTATTGTTCCCTCTAATTCCAAGAATATATTTCTGTCACACACTACTCTAAAGTGTTTTTGATGAATGTATACTGAATGTCAGTTTAACTAGAATAAATCTTCTGCATCCCTCAGCACACAAGAGATGTTTTCATTATTGATTTTGTTGTAAAAGGACAGTTGGGATTAAACAATTTTTTTTAATTTAAATTCTACTGAGCTCATTTTATTTACGTAGCACCAATTCACAACAAATAACATCTCAAGACACTGTACAAGACAAACAGATTTAATTCATATCAGAAAATATAGAATGGAATCAGTCTTATAGATTTAAATCATAAAGGCAGTTCCAAATTCTACATTCCAGCTGGATCCTAGTTATAAATATAATGCAGACAAATTCAGTTTATAAAGCCAACATGCATAAGTAATCTATCAAACAAAAGCCAGATGACTGCATTGAGTCATTGACTTTGCAACAATCCCTGTTCCTAAGCAAGCACAAGGCGACAGTGGAAAGATCACTGCAGTCTTTCCTGTTTTTTTTTTTTCTTAAGACAAGCAGCTGATATTTTTTCCCAGTCTGAATGACACCTCCACCAAAACCTGGTTCATTGTTAATGACTGAACCAAGGGTTGAGACAACATAGCACACAGAAAACACAGACGTTCTGGTCCAGGTGTACTTTCTATGTTAAAGAAAACGTACACAGAGTTAAGGGCAACAGTGGCTCTACCATTACCTTCATCTAGATCAGAAGGACAGATCAGAAAGTTTTTTTAATAGACCATTATGGAATGGAGATGAGTAATATTATTGTTATTATTGTTATTATTGTTATTATTGTTATTAATAAGCTAATGTATAATTTGGGTATGACTGTAGAAATTGTAAATTTTGTGCATGTATTTCGATAATGCAACTTTGGATCCAGGGATTACTGTAGATCATGAAAAATAATGGATAAATAATGATTAACAAATAATTAATTACAGAAGTTTATTATTGTAAAATGGAATAAAGGCTTCTGGGACAGCATAAGAAAGATATTTTTTCTGTTTTTAGCTGTATTTGAAAGACTGCAAGATGAACAACCAAAGGTTGTTCAAAGACATATGTTGAAGCTGAACTTGTAACACTGCTTCTATATTGTGAAAAAGGGGCAAGGGACTCATGGGAATGTGCAGCAAAGGGATTATGGGGCATTTAGCTGTAATGATGAAAAATCAAAACAAACATTTCAACTTAATTTTGTTTACGCAATCAAACAAATCTTTGAAGAAGCATAAATAAAATAATCATAATTCTAAGATTGTAAAGCTTGTTTCATTCATTAAGTGTGAAGTATTCCTAATTTGCATCATAACTAAATTTACATTACTAGTAGGTTCAATGTTTAAATAAATGTAATTTTTGTACAATTGGTTGTACATTCACGAATTAAATAGTTAAAGATAATTACAGGGACAGCTGTATCATTATTTACTTACATTTCAAAGGCCCTAATAAGGCACGCTGTCGTAGGAAAACGCCCATCGTAGTATAAACAATGCGATTACAAGCTAAACCAGGCAGCCACATATTTTTCAGACATGTCAAACAGCTCCACTGCATTACTGCTACAGCTCATGCAGCTCATACACCATATATACTGCATGCGCACCACAGTTAGATAATCAGCTGTGACTCACATATTATAGCAATGACTAAGTAATATCATTATTTTATCTCATGTTACCCTTTGTATACGCTTCACTCACCTTGGAATACTGGATGCTTGAAAATTAAATTGAACAAAGGTCTTGCTTGCAAAATTTGGCTATGTATGGGAATTTTATTCGACATGAAAGTCCAATGTCCTTTGTAAAAAACAAACATGGAAAAAAACAAAGGACCCAGTGACATTACGGAAAAGTAACGAACCAGGTCATGAACACAGTGAATTCCACACAACTGATCCCAGTTTATGCTCACTGTTAGTAATAGTACCTCATCAAAAGCAATACCCATTTCATGTTTTAAAGATAGAACCTTATAACATCTTTTTAAATATGTTAGCATAGATGGTAAGATAGAAAATGGTTTGACAGCACCTTGAGCATTAAGTTACTGGCGTCAATAGCTCAACCAAATTTCACAAATTATAGAGAAAATACAAGGATAAAGTGCAATTTTTCTGGAAAGTCAAGTTTATTTGCATGATAAATACGTACTACTAAAAGTACTACTAAGTAATAGTACAATTTTTGTCTCATCTTTACTCTTATTTATAATTATATGGAATCGAGACAAGTTTCAGCAGCTTGAGTTACCTTGAAGTGCTAAATTGAAGAATTTCAAGGTAGTTTTCTTTGCATTTAAAAAACTCACTGAATGAGAGTTTGCAAATAAAAATTGAAAAAAACATTAATCGAATGAAAAGCTAATAACAAAGATTATGATTTAACACATGATACTGAGCGCCGAGGAAGTTATAAACTCCTGTATGAAGCCAATGAAAGAGAAATGTTACAATTAAGGCTTTATATTTATTGACACCATTTAACAGGTTAATTTTCTCAAGTGCAGCATTAGATCATAACTAAACAAAAACCAGAGTCTCTCAGCATTTACAGGAAGGAGAGACCCTGGATTGATTACTATGGATTAAATCATGGCACCCACAATGTTCCTGTTTGATGAAAAGCAGTCTGTGTGGCGCATGGAAGCAGCATCATTCATTGAGCTTCTGTCATTTTCAACGGCTGCTGGTTTAAAATTTTGTAATTGGTAGGACAACTCAATCATGCTGCATTACCAATCAGCGATCTAATCAGTTGATTTCTGTTTAACTTGTCACTGCACTGAAGGGATGGCTGCAAAACAGAATTGGAAGTGGATTTGGTGTAAAAATCCTTTATTGTAGGACCAATTAGAGTCTTGTTTAATAAGTATTTTTATTGTATTTTTCCCGTACTTACAATAAATAGCCATTGATCATTAAAGTCAGGGTTGAAAATGTGGTGCAAAAAAAAAAAAAATAAAGTTTTGGTCAAGATGTTTTTTAAACATTTAATTTAAATTTAAAACCTGATTCTATGAAAGAATTTTTTTCCCCTCTCAAATTACAGGCCTTTCACCCAAAAAAAACGCCCTATACTTTGTACATTTATAACCAGTGGTGCGTTTCATTCTCAGTGTGTTTAATTTAAGTCATGGAAACCTTTTTCTAGGTTCAGTTTGATTGAGCAGGCAAAATGCATGTCTTTTCAAGCTCAAGTGTGCTCAAAAACAAAGCAGCTCGACCGCATAGAAAAAAATAGCCCCTCTGTCCTTGTAAGTGCAGCTGATGATAATTTATGCAGAGAATCCCATCAAAGATGTTAATCCTTTCCATCATAAAGCTGCAGTATAGATATGCCTGTATCCCATACCATTCTCTTTGCAGTTACTGACTAACCTAAACAGAGAAATTATCACATCATCTATTTTCAGTCTGAGAAGCCTTAGAATAAAGTCACATGATCACCTTTCTAAAAAGAAAAAAACAAATAGACATATCAATTGCTGCATTTGGAATCTAAATAAAAACAGTAATGATAGCTTGTAATGTAGCTCATAACTACAATTACTCTTTGATTGGAAAAGTATTGTGGCTGCACTGAAAGCTGATGTTTAACAGACCTGTAATTTTATTTAGTCAAAACTGCACTCAAAAGCTGATATGGCAGGATGTAGAACAATAGTTTTAGAAAATGCATCTTGCTTCAAATATGTGAGGCCTGTAGTTTATGTTTAGTTTACCAAAGGTGGGAACAAATACAAATTTATTTGTTTCAGATATGTGAAAATTATATCAATGGTGACCAGTGTTGGACACAAAACATTATGAGGAATGGAGATCCTCGTCACAAATCAAATTAAATAGCAAAACTAAATGGAAAAGCATGAATAAAATTTCAATCCTGTAAGACTCACAAATGGAAAACACAAAGAAAGGCTATTAGAAGTTTATATTTTATATACATTTCTTTGGCGCTTAGACCCCGGGGGAAGACCTGAACGCTGCGAATGATGAGGGCTTGAATTAGTTTTTTTAGGATTAAATTAGAGATGTCTCCCCCCCGGGATCCGACTGGGTGGTGGAGTGGGGGCCTGAAGGATTGGGTTGTTGTAGTCCAGAAGGAGGAGATGGCGAGGAGGTGGGTCAAAGCTCAGTGGAAGAGCGAGAGAATCTTGCCGATGAGGATCTTTAAAGCAAAGCCTTGGAGATGATTGGCTGAAGAGAAGGTGCGGACTTGATGCTGATTGGGTGGGCGGAGACGCATGGAGGAGCCATTGGACCGGCTGAGGAAGGAGGGAGTCTTCCGGATTGAATTCTCGTCAAAATTTCATTAGTTGATGCTGTTTGCGTAAGCATTGTTTACCAGACTAGCAATGCTGGTATATTTAGCCAATAGTTGGGGTCACCACTAAGATGGATTACATAGTGAGAATACTCTTGCAAGAAATAGCCATATTATGGATCATTGTATTATCATGTTGGGGTGTGGAGTGTAAAGACATAATTGATTAATATAGATTTAGGGATTTTTTTTAATTAAAAAACTGTTTTAAATGCTAATTATGTAATTTTGAACCACATTATGACACTTGCCCCGCTCTCTTATAGGTTACAAAAAAAAGAACCTTATATATTGTGCTATACTACATTTCAACCTGGAAAGACTCACAAAGAGAAGACAGGGATGCAATTAGAACATTTTATTAGTGAATGTTTATTTTTTTGGGCCCCGGACCTCAGTGGAAGACGTTGGAAAAGTGAGAGTGACATGCGCTTGAATGGAAAAAATCTTAGGGTTAGATTTATGGATGTCTTCCCCCCTGGGATCCAATCCTGGTGGTGGGGGTTGGAGCCCGCTGGGGATTTGGAAAGAGGGGGGGGTTTGGAAGCCAAATGGGGGAGATTGAGGTGGAGGGGGGGTTCAAAGTTCAGCTGCAGAACGGAGGGTTCCATGGATGAAGATCTTTTAAAGCGGAAGCCTTGAAGAATGAAATTTTGGCCGGGGAGAAACGCAGACTTGACGCTGATTGGTGGAGCAGAGCCGCATGGAGGAGTAATTAGACGAAGCTGGAGATGATGGTGAGTCTTTCATGTTGAATTTTCGTTTAAACTCCATGACTGAGATGTGGAGTATAGAGATAAAAAGGACACAATGCTTCTAATAAAGCTTGTTCTTCCTTTTTTGTATTTTTTATTTTATTTTATTCAGGCCATATTATATTACCTTTGATGTTCTTTTTAATATCTTTTTAAAATAAGGAAAATTACTCATTGTGCTTTACTTCACGGGTCTGTCTTCTAATAATGTAAGCTATAAATTTTGTAGATAGGAGAGTTATTACATGTCTGTGCTTTGTGTGCTGATGGTGGTCAGAGGGCCCGGTGGTGCCGATTGTATGACAGCCCCACGTCCGTCAGTCTGCTCCAGCTATGGCTACAATGAGGCTTACCCCTGTCAGTGTATGAATGTGTGCATAAATGGGTGAATGACTGATTATAGTGTAAAGCACTTTGGAGTCCTCAAACCTCTTTTTACAGTCTAAAATTAAATTTTAATTAGATCAAAATTACATTTTCCTGTTTTATGCCAGTTATTATTATCAAAATTATTTATATAGCCAGAATGATGAATAATATTATTTTTTAGATTATTTTAATTAATGACTTTCTTCAAAACCAGAATTTAACATACACTAAGAGCCTACATGATGATATCATGGCCTTCTAAGCTTATGATTAATTCAAAAATATTTCAGTTAATTGGAGGCTCGCCTGTGGATGTATTTTAAGGCAACATCTCAAACATACTGCTTCCTTTTGTGACACCATAGGAAAATCAAAATATAATAAATAAAATAATATTAATTTGTTTAAACAGCTATACACAAGTTTAAAGCATGGGAGAGTCCAGCTATCATATCTTTAGGGAGGTTCTCTGTTCTCAGAGATGAACAAGTTTCGGTGCAAAAATGGGAAACAAGGCAAAAGACCTGTGTTATTATCCATAGAAACAAGTCCTGTACCATTAGTCAAAAAGCCACTTACAGTTTGTAAATGCACATAGGGACAAAAACTTTAATTTTTGGAGGCATGGCCTAAAGTTGAAATATTTGGCCATAATGTCTATCGTTACATTTGGTGGAAAAAGGTGGAAACCAGCAAGACAAAGAATCCCATTAGCCCATGTGAGGGGGAAGCATTTTGTTGTGCGGGTGTTTTACTGCTAAAACTTACAAAATCACATTCACCCTAAGCATATCACCAGATTAGTTACAATGTGGTTTAAGGACAGGAAAGTCAATGTTTTGGAGTGGCCATCACAAAGCCTTGTTCTCAATTACACAGAAACTTTAAGGGCAGAACTGAAACGGTGGGCTTCAAACCTGACTCAGTTGCACCTGTTCCTTTAGGAGGAATGGGCAAAACATTTCAACTCATATAGTTTAAAATACAGTGCTACTAGATGTTATGAATATGTATGTAAACATCTGATTTAAAAAAAAAAGAACAGGTTCTTGAAAACCAACCTTCCTCAATATTCTGGCTTTTAGCAAGTTATTTTGTTAACTCTAACTGACCTAAAAGGCTGTGTATTTTTATGCAATGTATGTAAATATCTTGCAATATACACCACATAGTCACAATAGCACTGCATTTATCAGTTGTCTCTCTGTTCCCAATAATCTAAAAATTGTTCTCTGTTAAGATTTTCATGCTTTTCTTTCAGGTTTCCCAGCCTTTCTCTTACTTTTTATTAACAGTAAAAATGTAACACATCATAAAACTCATTCTGCTGTGTTTATTAGCACATGCATAATCTGTCGCTACAAAAGTCATTCAGTGATAGTGATTATCCCCAAACACTTAAAACAGTGTTCCTAAACTCAGGTTTTGACAGGATTTTCACAGGCCAGCTGTATTGGGATCTCATCTAGAAGATATTCATCAAGCGATGCAGGTGCCTGAAGATGCACTGCCATGCAACCCAGTGCCTAATTATTCTGCAAAAAGATGGCAAATAAGAGGCAGAGCAGCATTCAGTATGGCTCATTCTGCTATTTCATGATGCTTGTTTACTAAAGGGTTTTGTGCATCATAAGGCAACCAGCAGGTGGCTGAGGAAACTACACGAATGTCTCTGGCATTCTGTGGTGGATTCATTTTTGTTCAATTCGAAATGAATGATGACTGATTCACACCCCAGAGTGAAACTGCACATTTCCAATATTTACCCCCACAATTTGTCAGTGTTGCAGTATGCTGTTTGTTTTCTCATGTGCACAATACATATTAAGTCTTTAGTGATCAGTTTTTTAAAATATAATAAGCCTGTATTATATTCGTTTATTTGATTTTTTTCCAAAAGAAGTAAGCAAAAAGGTTGTAGGTAATAAAAGAAATGAATATGCTAAGAGATAATAGCTGCACCTGCCATGCTTATTTTCACGTGAGACAAGCTTGGAATTCAAAGAGCCATTTCTGCCACTTTTAGTTAACAACTCTGGGAAAATTTAAATACATATTTTCCCCAAATAGAACTAAACTACAGGTTTGTAAATACTCTGAGCTGTTACTCATAAGGTGGCAATTCAAGGTGTTTGCTAATGGTTTTTGCAAGAGTTGAAGAAGATACCATCTCAGAAACAGCACATCTTTGTTTTGCATTGTCTAAAAGAATATGTTTTGGAGGGTGGTTGAATTGGGGGGAGCGTTTTTTTTTTTTTTTTCTCTTTTCAGCGTTATCTGCTCATTGCAGCCTTCGTTGGACCTTAGAAATCCTCAGCAAATAGTTCATCTTTCCAGAACACTAAATTACTTTCTGTAACACTTTCTTTTAATGCCAATTGTCCCGAAGCAAAACTCAGAGGACTTCTCTGATAGGCCTGCTCTTTACTATGAACATCTCTAAACAAATGGTGCAACAGGAAACACTGGACTAAAGAAGTTAAGAAGCAAATATTCAAATCACAATTTTTCATGTGATATTTCCTATCTTATATATATAGATACTTCCCATCTTATTGGTTAGATAATATGTGAATGATAGGACCACTGACAGGCATAAGTGGCTGATAGAAATCTACAGTATAAGACCTTTTCACAATGGAGGTAAAAGATAGACTTGTTTACAGCTAACATTTTATAAAATTATTCAAAAAACTTTTATCCTTTGGGTCTCACCAAACATAAATCTGTCTTTATTTTGACCACTCAGTAATGTTATTTTGAAGCAATCAGAGTGTGATAATTCAGTCCTGATGTGTCCTCAAAATAGTAATCCTCTGACTCATTACTGAACCAGTAAGATCAAATTAAAAGGAACAACAGTTGATTATACGCTTGCATTGCTTCCAGTGATGTGTGTATGGTATAATGTTACTTTGAATTCTGCATATTAAAGGCTAATTCTGTCAAAAGCAATGAAAACTTACACTCCTTAGATTAGATTTTTTACAGATTGACGGAATGATTAACAGTGACTGACAAAACAAAGACCATAAATTGTGGCAACATTCTTAAGATCTTTATTTTAAAATGGCTGATCATTGTGATAAAATATGAACTACAGTGCCTCTTTAATGCATTCATTCCCCTTAAACCTGTTCACATTGTGACACATTACAACCCCAAAGTTCAATGAATATACATTTATTTTTATGTGATATGTTCACATAAAGTATCACATAATTGCACAACAGTAAGGCAGTGTCATATGATTTCATTTTTTTCTAATAAAACTCTGAAAAGATTTGAGATTTTCTGTCCATTTGTATTCAGCCTCCCTGCATCATTACTTTATAGAACCACATTCTGCACAGTTACAACTGTGAGCCTTCTAGGTTACGTCTCTACCATCTTTGAACATCTAGAAACATGCTGCCTTGAACAAGTTCATGTTCAACCAGAATGGAAACGCATCTGTGAACATACATTTTGGGAGTTTTGCAAGAGTTTCTTCTAGCATATTTTTTGTCTTTTTTGGGAATGTTTTGGTATAACCTGTTCAGTTGTAATCCCTGCTGTATATTTGGGTATCGTTCTTCTAAAGGGGGAACTACACCACAGTCTGAGGTCTTTTGCAGCCTCAAGCAGGTTTTCTGTGAGGATTGCCCTGTATTTAGTTACAACCATCTTCCCCTCATCTCTGATACCATTCCTGTCCCTGCTAAATAAAATGATTCCCCAAGCATAATGCTGCCACCATGGTGATGGGGACCTCATGGTAATGTGCAGTGTTTTCAACCAGAACTATTGTTTTCCATGTAGCACAAAAGGTTCAATTCTCACCTCATTTGACCAGAGCACTTTGACTATCCTAAGCGTGTCCCTTAAATGGCTTGTGGTAAACTTAAAATGGGACTTCTTATGGCTCTCCTTCATCAATAGCTTTTTTCTTTTTGCTCTTTTATAAAGGTCAAATTTGTGGACTGTGCACCACTAATAGTTGTCCTGTGGATAGATTCTCCCAACTGAACATTGGATCTCCACAGCTCCTCCAGAGTTACAACTGGACTCATGGCTGCTACTTTACATAATGCCCTACTTGTATTAACATTAACCATCCATTTTCAGATGATAGAAAGAACATTACTCCATGACATTTTCATGCAGGGACATTTCTTTATTTTACTACCTAACTCTGCTTAAAACTTTATTTGTGACCTGTCCTGTGTGCGTTCCTTGGTATTCATGATCCTGTGGGTTTCCTAATGTTCTCTGATATAGTTCTGAGGCCCTCACAGAACAGATGTATTTAAACTGATATTGAATTACACACATTTAGACTCTATTTCTTAATTAGGAAAGTTGTGAAGGCAAGTGGTTGCACTAGAGTTTATTTTGACATATCAGAACAGAGGGGGATTGATATAAATGTCAGCCCCACTTGAGATTTTGTTTTGTAAAACATTATGAAAACAATGTAATATTTTCCCTCCTCTTTACAAAAACACGTCAGTTTTTGTTGGTCTAACACAAAAAATCCAAAGCATTGACATTTGTGGTTGTAATATAAAAAAAGGTTTAAGGAGATAATGACAGCATTAAATTCTGTTTAGCTTCAGTGAAAATTAAATGTTGCTTCTTTAATTCATTATCTACAAATAAACAGTTTGTCCTTTTCATTCATTTTCCTCCTCTGGGTTATTCCATGATATGTCCTTTCATCAAAAACAGCTGAGAGTCACATATGACACTCGCAAATGAGGTGGCAGATCTGCTCTTGTAAAATGGCACACAGTATTCACAGCACAATAAGTATTAATGGTTGTCAAGAACTGTGCCACTGAATTAGACCGTGCTGTTGTACCATATGTTTCACAGCTTTGTCTACAAACCCTGCTTGGTCCCATTGATTACAGTTTTGCACACTGTTAACCAAACAACCAGTGCATCGCGGATTTATTTTGGCCTTGGTAGCTTCTCTATAATCCAACACTAGTGTTATTACAGAATTAATAGATTAAATATATTTTATGTTTCAGTTTTATTTGGCCAAGTCTATAGCAGAAGATCAGAACTGACAAGAAATGAGAAAAATACGCATACATGAATAGCCCATTGATAATTTAATGCATATGTTCAAGTTACAAAGCTAGTTTTTATTCAGAAAAACTGTCAACTTGTATCTAACCTGGAGCCATCAATCCATGTGTAGATTTGTGGAAAACTCTAATGCACACAGCCATTTCCATTTAGAAAGGTTAGTCACATTTCCAAACCACTGTCCCCCACCCCCTGCAGGATATCTGTCTCTCTCAAATAGCAATTTATCGAACAGGGCAGCCTCGTCTTTTCTGCTTCTCATGGTCATGAGCCTCCGTAATTCTCTCTCAGTATCCTCAGCACGATCTCGTTCTCTCTCCTTCACAAAGAGCAGAGCCAAGGCAGCTTGCATACAAAACAGCTGACTCAATCATCCAGCTGTATAATCAAGATAAGGGAGACGGGGGCAGGAAAAGGGAGATGTAGAAGGCAAATACGGGAGACAGCAAAACGGAGATGTTTTGGAACTGTCACAACTCTCAACATCAAAAGTTGGAAGATTCATTCTGCTTGTAAAGCTAAACACAGGTGAATCATTTGCACAAAAAATTAAAAATACTGAAAAACATTGCCAATTTCAGTGCCACATAAATCTTAAAACACACTCTACAATTTGAAACACCACTAATAGATTTTAGGAATTAGCTAAGAAAGAAATGTAATGTAGACCTGTGTAACATCTGGCATTCTACAACCTACTTATCCCCCTCTGACTTCCACCAGTAGGTCTTTATTTGTTCAAAAGTCTACCCAACAGTCTAAACATCTGTAAAGATCAATTATATGCTGACTTGCAAAACAGAAGTCACTCCATATGAAGACCTGGGCTGCTAAAATTAAGCGACACGTCCAGGATGCAATATTTAGTATGCTTTCTTCAGACAGATGACACACATGCAGCAAAATCCTCAGCTAATCTGAGTGAGACTGCACATAGAAACTCTGAGAGGACAGCAGTACTGCATAGCATAGCATGAAATACTTTGATCAATTAAAATTTGCTTTTTAAAGTTGCATTGACTTTTCATGATTGTGTCAAATGTACGTGCAGATTCGTGATGCAGGCTGTCAGTTTGTATGTGCGTTGTTAGGATGTGAGTGGGCCCAGCAAAAAAAGCAACCTTAATATGTCCTAAATAGTGATTTGAGAAAAAGTTCGAAAAACAGCTCCCATTAATGGGTATTCGTTTATTTTCATGAATCTAATAAATAAAGTTAATAAAGTAAATAAAATAAGGCGACCCGGAGCTGTCCGCGGTGCTGAAGCGGCTGAAGAAGGAGGTTTACATCCTCTAAGTAAACGCTATGCTCAACTGGATTGAAAAACAAATACAACTCTTATACAGTTTAAAATGAATCATAATTTGGTTAATGAAAAATGAATAAAAGTAAGGATTAGTGGCACGACGGCGCGATAAAGTGTCCCCCGTGCTTCGGTTCCATTTATCTAACATCAGGGCGCACAGCTCTCAGTCAAACTATTGCAAAATCCACCGGCTTTAGCAGACTGGAGCTCAAGTTGAACTATCAATTGTTAAAAGAGGTATGCATGACTAACTTGTTACACACTGACCCAACACTCAAACCATTTCAGCCGCGCTACTATTCAGATTTACCGCTAACAACATGTGGATGCAAAACACATGAAGCAGATCATAACAAAGTCCGCGACATTAAAGTTAGGTATAAAAATTCAGCTTACCTGCTGAACGATAGCAGAGCAGGAACCTTCGTCCCGATACTAAGCAGAGGGCTTACTGTATCTCGCCACGAACACAACACATTTTCAAAGAGAATGGAGACATTTATGGCGTTAAAGAGTAAAAGGAATAATTTAAAATAAATAATAAAAAACAAGGTCCAGATTTTCTGTTTTCGGTTTTGAAGACGACTCAGTAGCGACTGCCTGCGTGAAGCGAGTCTCAGAGATCCATTAAGCGGAGACGGATTTAATTCAGCACTGAGCTCCTCTCGTCGCTCGCCTTCATGTTATTCTGAAGAGACCCAGAGCCCTGCTTGGGTCTTTCTACTACACCGAGGGCTGACACCGGCGTTTAACCACTGTCACGGGGAGGCGTGTAGGTAGGCAGATATTACAGTATCAGTTGGGGAAACATCGAGGAATAGATGCGAGGGGAGGGGAGCGCATGTTGATCCTTCAGACTGGCAGAGGCAAAGTTTAAATCTCATAATAAGATTGTTTGTCACCGCGAGGCTATAAATGGTTGCTGGTTGAAGACGGATGCCGGGAGGGTTACAGCAGCAGCCCCAGCAGCCAACTTGGGAATAAATATGTATAAACGTATAACGTTATAAACTCACGTTTGGTTAAAAAATAAAATAAAACTCAGAACATTTTTCAATTTACGAGGGAAAAAGTCAGTTACGTGATATTGGTTTGGAGCTCCAACAACTTGCTGTTATCTATGAACAAACTTTTTCTCCGGAAACAGTTTCGAAGTCTCAAATTTTACAGTCTGGTCGCAGGTGTGTTTCATTTGGTATCGAGATTATTTACCTACTCAAGGAAAAATAAGTCTATTGATGCAACCACCAGGGGGCTCCTTTTAAGTCAAAAGCCATTTAAATGTGATCATTCATCCCTATTCGGTAAATGTATTTTTGAAAAATGAAGAACATGTCTCTGTCTGAGAATATGTATTATTAAGTACATATTAAGTACTATTAAGTACATGGCTGCTGAGTGTATTAAGATACACTCAGCAGCCACGTTTTAAAGTACACCTTCCTATCAATTTTGCCCCCTAATTGCATTCAGAACTACCCTAATTCTTTAGAGCATGAACTTAACAAGATATCATTAACATGCCTTAGAGACTTTCGTTCTTTTGACAGCATCATACAGATGATGCTGATTATTTTAGCTGCATGTTTATGATGCAAATCTCCTGTTCCACTACATCGTTAAACTGCCCTGTTGGATTGAAATCTGGTGACCGTTGAGGCCACTGGAGTACATTAAACTTATCGCCATGTTAAAGGAACCAGTTTGAGAGGATTTGAACTTTGTGACCTGTTACATTATCCTGCTGAAAGTAGCCATCAGAAGATGGGTAGACTGTTCTAAAGGGATGGACATGGTCACCAACATTACTTGGGTAGGCTTTGCCATTTAAACAATGTTTACTCAGTAGTAAAGGGCACAAAATGTACCAAGAAAATATCCCCCACAACACCACCAGCAGTCTGAACCGTTGAGACAAGGCAGTATCTATGCTTACATGTTGTTTACGCCAAAGTCTGACACTGCCATCTGAATGTTGCATTTCCAACCAAGAATGCTTTACCAATCTGTTATTGTCTAATTTTGTTTAGCCTGTGTGAATTGTAACCACATTATACTGTTCCTGTAATGATCTATGGATGTTAGGTTTCAGTTCATGACTCTGTTTCCTTATTTTGTTAGTTGTTACCTTATAAGTTCATTCCTTTGTGCTTAGTTTACAGTTTATTCTCCCGCTTTGTTTTATTTATTATATTCTGTGAGATTTCCTCCCTGTTTGTCCCTGCTATTATTCTCTCTCTGCCTTAGCTCCCTGCTTTTATTCTACTCAGCTTTTGCTCATTCCCACCTCATTGCCCTCACCTTCTTGCCCTGCCATTCTCTCACTCTCCCCCTTTTGTATATAATAAGTAGTTGGTCCTCATTGTTGCATTGCCAAGATCTCCCGTTACTTTGTTCCATGCCTCATGCTCCTTGCCCTTGTTATTTGCCAGTGGATTCTACTGTTTGCCTGCCTGTTCCATGCCCCTCTCTTCACCTGTGCTCTGTGTCCTGTTTACTCCTTTGTAAGTTTACCAATTCTGTCATTATTAAATATTCCTAACTCACCATGCGACTCCCAAGCTCCTGTCTGCACCTTCGTCCATCTACTCCACATGTTCCTTTCTAATAGGAGCAGCATCTTGTCTGTTCTTCTGATTATGTAACCCATCTATTTCAAGATATTATGCATATCTTTGATGTAAAGGTGATTTGATTGGTTGTTGCTTTTCTACCATCTCTTAACATCTGCCCATTATCTTCTGACTGCTGATATAAGCAATGCATTTTTGTCCACACAACTGTTGCACACTTATTTTGTGTTATTTTTTCAGACTATTTTAAACCTTAGAGATGGTTGTGTGTGGATATTTAAGTAGATCAGCAGTTTCAGAAATCATCAGACTAGCCTGTCTGACTCCAACAACCATGCTACATTCAAAGTCATATAAATTCCCTTTCTTTTCTATTCTGACACTCAGTTTCAACATCTGCAATTCATCTGTATTACATTTAGATGCCTAAATCAGTTACGGTTTGCAAGTACTGCTAACAATCAATTAAACAGATGTACCAAATGAAGTGGCAGGTAAATGTAGGTGTCCAAAAATAATAGAAAAATGTGCAGTGCAGTATTATTGAACCACACTTATAGACTTGCACCAGCCATTAGACAGTGGCACAAAAACATTAACTGGTCATTTTAAATAGATGAAGAACACTCAAATGAAATGCTTGTGGTTTGTAGATTTAAGGATTAAAACAGTGGAGAAGCAAGGAATGCACTAAAATAGCCCTCACTTCAAAGAGAGGTCAAACCTTGGCTCCTGAGATAGTAAATCGATAGAGATCAAAAATCCAGAATTCATGTTCCGACTCGTTTGAACTTGCACTGACACAAAGTGTTACAAAAAAGTGCTTAGAAATATATATATAAAGTTCATAATTATGCATTTTATTTATTTTTACAGTTTTGTCTACATTCTGATATTATGTGCGCAACTCTAACAAGAAATGACACCATGAGACATATATAGAAGAGATCAAACCCTTTAAATTAAAAAACGAAATAAAAACAAATAGCTGTGTGATGTGCACCTCAAGGGTTAAACTTAGATTGAGTGCCCCTGTGTAAATGCAGTCCCAGATTTAATTTATGGAGAGTGCGGCCTGATGTCTTCTGTAATGACGTAGTCTGGGGGATGACCCAAGCAAGCCAGGATGCAGATACTCCTCACTGAGAGGAAGCAAGTGGCTGCTCAGGGACTTGGCACGAACGAGGCAAATTCCTCCTCTCTCTGCTGCAGTCACGTTGGAGCTGTGAAATGTGAAGATGGACAGCCAGCCCAAGAAAGTCACAGCAATGCAGCTGCAGCTCAGAGTATGACGGATACAACGTTTGATGCTCCCTAATGTCTACACAGCCTGTGATTCATGGCCTCATACAATCACTGTAGCCCCAAAAACATTAAATTTCAACAGTTATGTCTAACCCTCCAAATATAAAGATTAAAATCTGACACATTTACATGTAATTGTGAATTATGTGCGCTGTCCCTATAATAATAATAATGTAAATTCAATTATTGTCAGCATCCCTTTTAAATCTATATATGATATTTCTTAAATTTATAATTCTTCATAAGGGCTTTGCAGCTTAAAAATCAAAGCAGATTGAGGAGCAGATTTATAGATTGTAATAACGTGCCAGCTAAATTTACCTTAAGGACACAATTGCTCACATGTCATCGATCTATAAGATTTGGTTCCCTTTGGACATACAAGTCTTTTCCATTATACATTTATATTTTATAATGCATAGGTAAGGATAAGAACATGTCTGGGACATTTTCAGGTAACTTACAGAAACAAAAGCAGTCCACTGTTTAATGTTGAGTGTCATGGAAAAGGATTCATAACCTGGAACCTTTTCACATCAAGATTAGAACAAATAAAAATCCAAGAAAAGTGGCTGCATTTGTATTCAGGCCCGCTAAATCATCAGTTTCACCAACCATCTTTCTCTGCAGTTGCAGCTACAAGGCCTTTGGGATAACAAATTGTTGCCCATTGTTTTTGCAAAATAGCTCAAGGTCGGACTGGAGAGTACCTGAAAAAATTAATTTCCAAGTATTGCCTCAGATGTTTTATTTAATTTCAGATCTGGCCTTTAACTGAGCCATTCAAACACATGAATATGCTTGATCTAAACTCCTCCATTGTAGCTTTGGGGCGTTATGTTTTAGTTATTTTTCTGCTGAATGTTGACCCCCCTCTGCCCTTCTCCAAGCTTTTGGGCAGCCTAACCATGGTTTTTTTTAAAGCCCGGGCCCCGTGTTTAGCTCCATCCGTCTTCTTATCAACTCTGGCCAGCGTTCCTGCCCCTGCTAAAAAAGCATGATACTGCCACAACAATATTTCCCCATGATTGGTGATGGCCATTGTGATGCACAGTGTTAGTTTTGCTCATCACAAAATATTTTGCATATATACCAAAATGGTCCATTTGGGTTAGATATGACCAGAGCACATCTTCCCCATTTGCTGTGCCCCTTCATGGCAGGTGAAAAACATAGAATGAGAATGAGACATAGCTGTAACTGCATATCAAGTTTTCCCTTTCAAAAAGGGGGAAAGGACGTAATAGTTTGGGGCGGAGAGACTCCCACTGTACAGAGCTTAACATATTTCTTGTAATTCTAGGAGCTGTCTAACTTGTAAATTTAGATTGGCTTAGTAGTGCCACTGATTTAGAAAAGTGCATGAGATTAATCCTAATTTCACTGGAGAAGGGAGTTGAATTTTTTTTGACTGCAGAGGGCCTGATTATGCTTAAAAAAAAAAAAAAAAAAAAAAAAAAAACAATGTCACTTAATGAAGCTGAGTCAAGTTAGGTGAAGATGAAGAAGGTGGGCCACATTATTCAAATCCTAAATTTGGCTAAGCCAATTTGGTGCTGAGACAAGTAACAGGGATAGCAACATTTCAGGTTTCAAGGGAGGAGACAGTGACTGTTGGGTTGCCCCCCCAAAAAAGGGGGCTTGGGGGGTTTTTGGTGAACCCCATTTAAAGGGCAAACGGGGAACATAATGCTTGGCATCTGTACTGTTATCCACAGTTATTGGCACTCCTGGTAAAGAGGTGTAAAAAAAATAAATCCATCTTCTACTGCAATTACATGATCTTAAAGAAAAACAGAAACAAATAAAAACTTCAGGTTGAGTACATTGCCCAGTGGAGAAAGTAATAGTCGTGCTAGGAAAAAATCCGATGTGGCACAATTGCTGGAACTCTTAACAAGACTTTATACAGGAAAATAAATAACTTGAATTGGATTGAATATACTGACGCCCTGTCCAGGGTGTACCCCCCGGCCTCTCGGGGCCGTTGACCCGCTGGAGAATGGGCACCAGTTTCCCCCGGTGACCCCGGGAAAAACGAAAGAAGGGGTTTTATAAAAAAATGGATGGATGGATGAATGGATGGATAGATTGAATATAACCTGAAACACTGTCCTCAAATACCTTTTTTGTTTTTTTTACAATATAATTAAAGTAAACTCAAATGAAGTGTGTGATGTGAAAAATGTGTAAATCTCCTAAACAAATTCCACACCATGGCCCCAAACCAAGTCAAGTCCAAGTCATTTTATTTATATAGCGCTTTTCAGCCAAACAAGGGCCCACTCAAGGCGCCAGTACATAAGGGAAAAAAACATTAAATGATACAGAAAATCAAAACAACAGAGGTAATTAAAAAATAAAAAATAAAATAAAGAAATAGAATAGAATGATGGATAAGAAAAATGAAAGTAAATTTGGGAAACTGAAAAACCTTTACTAATAAGTTTAGATGGCACAGTTAAAAAAGGCCCAAACTCTAAAACAAATACTTTTTAATCTTGATTTAAAGAAACTTAGGGTTTCGGCCGCTTTTACAGTTTTGGGGGAGTTTATTCCACATTAGTGGAGCATAAGAACTAAAACACCCTTTTCCATTTTTGGGGGTTCTGGTTCTGGACATGCAGAGTAATTTCAGCCCAAAAGACCTGTAAAGGGGGTTCTGGGTGGTTGTTTTCCGACAACAAGTCTGTAATTTATTTTGGGTTTTGGCCATTCAGTGATTTATAGACAGAAAGTACTTTAAAATTCTTTCTCTGACCTACCAAGGGAGCCAGTCTAGGGACTTTTAAAAAACCCGGGTGATGTGCTCCATTTCTTAGTTTTAGTGAGGTGGGGGGCAGAAACGTTCTGGACCCAACCCCCCTTTCCCGATCGCCCTTTTTAGGCAAACCTTTAAAGACACTGTTGCAGTAATCGTTCTACAAAAGATAAACGCATGAATTTGTTTTTCAAGGTCCTGCTGGACTTTGGGGCCCCCTTTAACCCCGGGAAAATGTTCTTTAGGGATAAAAGGGCCCGGGCCCCTTTGTTACTATTTTTTGTGCCCTAAAGGGTTTTTGGGGGCCCTGAGCCCAATCATACACTCAGGTTTCGACCCTGACGGGGGGGGTTTCTAGCTGAAATTAACTGAAGCTGTTTCCCAAATTTTTTAAAACCGCTCTTCCTTTGGCCCAAAGATTTTAATTCATTTTGGGTTTTTAATTCAGTTTGAAG
>JAHHUM010002802.1:0-72452 GCA_036173005.1 Crenichthys baileyi | reverse complement strand
GTATAAAATAATCTCTCGATGCCCTTTAACAAAACAGAAAGTGAATTTCGAGCTCACCATGCTTGCCTCTGTTAAAGCATCTGCCAGCTTGGCAGTATAGTCCTTTCTCACACGTTGCCCCTGATCTGCTTAAGCAGTGATTTGAATGAGAAAATTGTTAGCTGAGATAACATTTACAAATGGCCGTGTAGTGATAAGAGCAGTGTTACCTAGGTACTCCAGAGGGGAGCACAGTTAATGACATTAAATGGATTATCACCCCATTAGTGAAATGTTTTTGTGACTACATCAGGATCTGTCTGTCTTTTGGAGTTTTGCTGTAATTAACAATATCCTCTCAGGCTGTGAAAAACAGAATGATGTTGCAAAACAAAAAAACAAAAAGGAACTAAAAAAATTGCTGCCCTGAGAAACTGGCTCTATTTTAGCAGCATTTCTTGGTTTAAAGGAAACAGAGGAAAGCAAGGCTTTCATCAAAAGATGTAGGCAGGTTTATGAACTCTGCTTGACTTAAGACAGAACACAAAAAAACACTCAGTTTTAATGTAATAAGAAGTAGGATTAGCATTGCAATAACATGAGCACACAATGTGAACCACACCATAGCCGCTCTCACAGCTCCATATCCCCCCCCTGAATTTCTAAGCTTTGCTTGGTGTTCTGTTTTTAAACAGTGTGGAAAATATCACCAGCCAATGTTTATAAATCCAACTTGAAATAGAGTGTGTAACTCCTGCATTGTGAAGAGCGTTACAAATCACTAAGTCAGTCAGTCATTTTCTACCGCTTATTCCATAGTGGGTCGCTGGGGAGCAGGTGCCTATCTCCAGCAGTCTATGGGCGAGAGGCGGGGTACACCCTGGACAGGTCGCCAGTCCATCGCAGGACAACACACAAACAACCATGCACACACTCATTTATACACCTAAGGGCAATTTAGAGTGACCAATTAACCTAACAGGCATGTCTTTGGACGGTGGGAGGAAGCCGGAGTACCCGGTGAGAACCCACGCATGCACGGCAACAGTGCTGCAAGGCAACAGTGCTACCAACTGCGCCACCGTGCAGCCCACAAATCACTAGGTCTAGTTAAAAAATTGTTTCAAAGTTAACCTTGTCATTATAAGATATCTGTTGGCAATAATAGTATCATAAAAACATTATTTGTCGCTACACATTTTCCCAGCAATCATCTACAGAACATTTACTGGAAGATACTTTTTTTAAGGGACATGATGCTTGATGTTGAACTAGAGCTAGTTCTTGGAGCTACATCAAATGTGCATTAAGTGGTAAATTCTATAAGTGTTTGAAGACATCTTCTGATACTTTCAGTGTGGTTATGCTAGCTCACTTTTAGCTGCACCAGTATCAGCATACTTTGCACTGGAAAACAAAGTGTCCACACTACACTGGATATATTGTGAAATTGATTTTCTGTAGCTCTGAACCCAATGCAAACAGACTTTTTGATGATATATTTAAAAGCTCAATTGTTATCTGTGTGGACTGGATGTCCAGGGATTCTTAGACGCTATAACTGAGAGGTCCATCTTAGTGCTTGCATGCTATAGCTCTGTGTGCTTAAAACCACAACAATGGAGTTATTTTTCTGCTTTGTTTTTTATCACTTTATCTTGCCGCTTCTTCCATTAAATTTCAAATAAAAGCTGAAGAGGTTTTTGCACAAGAGTCTTCAGGCTTGCAAAGCTTTGGCCATCCTTAGAATCTTTTTCTTTTGAATTTTCCCTATGTTAATATTAATGTTGTTGCCTGCTGCTGGTGCTGATCCCCAGAACTCAAATAGGTGCAGTTTTTTTAATCAAAAACAAATACATAAATGGAAAATATATATAGAGCCCTGTGAGGGGTAGGGGGTATAAGAGATGTAAATAACTCCAAGAAATGCAATACATGAACTCAGGATTCATTCAATGAAGTCAAAGTAAAATAGTATGCATAGTTTAGTTAGGACATATTGCTGTGTTGCAATATGCATTATCAGATAAATCCAATGCAAATCTTTTCACATTTGGTCCTATAGGTTATTTATTTCATTGCATTTAAATTTGACATTTTATTTGTCTGTGTAGTACGTAGAGTTTTATTTTGGAGCAGCTCATAAAAATCATAATTATGTAATTTGATCAATTGACTTCAGTCGATTGGTCCGGGGATACAACAGTCACAGTTACCTTTTTACCCTTTTGGGTAAATGTATTTCCCACCTCTGGTTTGGATGGAAACAATTTGTTTTTAATTCCCATTCCAAAGCAGTCCTCTAAAACTTATCAAGGTAATCTCACATTATTTATTTAGGCCCTAAAGAAAGTGTAGGACAGCAGTTGTGCAAATTTTAAGGTTTTATAAACAATTTAATGGATAAAACTTCAGAAAACACCTTTTAAATTCTGTTTCTGAGCACACTGGGAACATTGGCAGACACTTGTTTGTTGTTTCCTGCACATCAACTTCCATACAGACACATATCTGTGAAAGCATCTTTCTGCTGCCAAATCTCTTGAAAGGCCAACATCCTAAGTGGTGTTGAGCTCCCAGCACCCTCCATAGATGTTGATATTTCCAGCTTTGTTGATGCTAAAAGCTCCGATTTCATTTCAGCGTGACATTCCAACACAAGCAGAGGAGTTTCTCTCTACTGGGTGGTGATATGGTCTCTCCCTCTGCCTTATTTCCTCTATACAGTAGCAATGTGTGGGAGGGCACCATACCCATCCAAGCCTCCCCATATCCGAGAGCCACTGTTTGACTCAGATTAGCCAAGGCCTGCTTGCAATTACCGATCATTGGCCAGAAGTACAAAGTGAGACATAGTTGCTTATGGCGTATTATGGACTGTGACTATGCTTTGGCATCAGCACAACTGCAGAGAGTCAAAACTTCAGCCCATTCTTCTTCTCACTGTGCTTTTTTCCGTTTGTGACCAAAAGTAAGTAGGTGGGTAGAGAGTGAGGAAAGAAAAAATAGAAGGAGCTGATGAAGAAGCAGCAATGAATGAGATGGAGGAGGAAGATCGAATATATGATGTATAAAGGAGGGACGAAGGAGAAGACAGATCGAAGATTAAAAAATCTTAAAAGCAGAAAAGATTAAAAAATGATGTAGTGCCTCTGGATACTCCTGGATGCAGGAGATGGAGACTGGAAATGGGAGGCGGGTTGAAACAGAATGGGGGAGGAGGAGGAGGCGTATACTGAAAGGAGCTCTCTTATGGGACCATCCCAAGCTCCCCCTCTCCTGCCTTTGGATGTCCCCTGGTGGGGGTCCTCCACACTCTAATCCACTAATCTGACACTTTCGGAGGCCAGACACGCACACATTAGACATTCATATTGATGTGTGCGCCTGAGTAAACTCACGCACTCACACACACACACACACACAGAGGAGACATGTACACCTGAGACTGAATTTCAGTGTTAATCAAATAGACTGAAGGGGGACGCATAATTACATATATAAACAAACACACTCACACAAAAACACCAAATTATCATTATACGCACACGTATGCAAACCTCCGTTTTTCCACAGCATTCATATGTGTGTGTGTGTGTGTGGGGGGGGTGTGTGTGTGTGCACGCGCACAGCCATTGCTGTGTGAAGGGGGTTAAGCTAGACGAGCCGGTCTGGAGTGTGTAATTTGTGACAAACCGCTCCCATTCAAATTACAGGTGCCTGCAGGACCAAATGTGAGTCTAAGTGCAACCATTAGATCCAAATTGGGCTAATTCAATCCACAGATTTAATTCGCTAATGCAATTGCGGGGATGTTGGACGCAGTTTTGAAATGCAACGGAACTCATTTGGAGCCGAGTTCAGCTTCAACCGGATGGAAAGTCAGTGAAATGTGAAGGTGCGACGTTAGGATATGGAGCTTAATGTGAACAAAAAGGCTTCATAGAAACTCAAAGGGTTGGGATTGGGCTATTTCTATGCTCTGCACTTACAAATCTTGTGCAACTTAGTGCCGAACATGGTTTCCAAGAGGCCCAGAAAGAATTATGAGAACTAAGACAATACAATTATTTTTAGAAATGACTGATATAGGGGGCTGCACGGTGCCGCAGTTGGTAGCACTGTTGCCCTGCAGCAAAAATGTCCTGGGTTCGACTCCCGGCCGGGGGTCTTTCTGCATGGAGTTTGCATGTTCTCCCCTGTGCATACGTGGGATCTCACCAGGTACTCTGGCTTCCTCCCACAGTCCAAAGACATGCCTGTTAGGTTAATTGGTCTCTCTAAATTGCCCTTAGGTGTGTGAATGAGTGTGTGCATGGTTGTTTGTGTGTTGCCCTGAAATGGACTGGCGACCTGTCCAGGGTGTGCCCCGTCTCACACCCGTAGACTGCTGGAGATAGGCATCAGCTTCCCCGCGACCCACTATGGAAGAAGCGGTATAGAAAATTACTGACTGATATAGTATATGTAATGTATATATATGTATATGAATTGTTTTTATCCTTTGTCACATTACAGTGAAAAAGATTAGGGTATCTTACTGGGATTTCTTGTGGCAGACCACACAAAGTAGTGCAGAATCATGAAATGGATGGAAAATGGCACAGTTAATACAGAAATTATTCATACCCCTGGCAGATTGAAGCTCAAAATAATCTTTTAATTTTACCAACATGTTCCTCTGCCTGAAAGATAGTCATAATATTTTGGAGTGGCTCAGCCAGAGTCCTATTTTAAATCTGACTGGAGGGAGCTAAAGATTCAGGTGATGGGAAAGAGGCCTTCCAGCATCAAAGACTTGGAGCTCATCATCAAGAATAAATCATCAAAATACCAGTGGAAATGTAAAAAAAACCTGGTCAGCAATTATAGGAAGGGTTAAACTCCTGTATTGTCATTAAAGATTGTTCCAAGATTATAATGAAGGGTATACATTGTTTTTGAAACACAATTTTGTAATAATCAAAACTGATACACTGTCCCTTAATCAGTCCCCTAATAGTAACAAATTACCTTTAGAAGTCACTTAATAAGCTAATAGAGTCCACCTGTGTGTAACTGAATCTCAGTATTAATGCAGCAGTTCTGTGAAGACCTCAGAGGTTTGTCATGAGGCCCTAGGGGAAAAACCCATCATGTTTGGCCGGGGGACACAGCAGACAGGTCAGAGAGGAAATTTGGTGAAGATGTTAAAGTTTGTTTTAGGTATAAAAAAATAGCCCAAGTTTTTTGGGACCATATCACAGGGGGTTTTGTAAAATTAACCCGGGGGACCACCACCAAAACCCCAAAAAATCAGCAAAAAGAAATTTAAAATCACCAAAGCAAGCGGGGAAACCCGGGAAGAGCTCCCCAAAGACCCGCAGCTAAAGGTTGAAAAAAAAACCAAAATTGTGCACTCCACAAATCTGGCTTTTATGGAAGAGTGCCAAAAAGAATACCATAAAAAGGGCCCTTTTGTTTTGCATTTTTGAAAAAAAGCCTCACCCCAAGTTTGGGGTGGTTTTGCCCCCTTTCGGGTCGATGAGCCCCAAAATGTAACATATTGGTCTCAAAATGTAACATTTTCTTTGGGCAAAAAAAACACTAAAAAATTGTTTTCTGGCGGGTTTTCATGCGGAGAAAATATTTTTAAGAGTTAAGGGGGAAAGGGGTTTAGACCCAAAATTTCGTGTAATTCTGGGGGAAAACCTTTTGGAAACGAAAAAAATACCCAAAGGGGGGAAAAGGCCTGACCCTTTTAAAATGAATAGTTTAGACCAAAGCATATGTGTTAGAACAGCCTAGTCAAAGTCCACACCTAAATCCAATTTAGTATCTATGGCAAGAGACTCCATCCAATCTGATCGAGTTTGAGCTGAATCAAACTGAAAGCCACCCCTTTAGATTTTATTTTTAAACAATTTAGAATTTAGGTTCATGAGGTATGAATAGTATGAATAGTTTTTCAAGGCAGTGTAAGTGTGATTGTTGCTGTTTGGCGCGCAGACTGTGTGTATTTTTGGGGGGTTAAAGTTTTTTAGGCATCCATCCCAAGGGGATTTTAAAAAAGGCATCTTTTTAAGAGTGTTTGCGGGTTGCCACGGGCCCGGTGGGTCTGTAACTCCCTACACCTCCTCCCTATATTTGCACAACAATGAAAAAAACCCACATGCTCATCTGCTTCTCCAATTTCAATAATCACTTATTTACCTCCCTCAGCAAGCCAGTTTCTTGACCTTGAACACTGCTGCATGCCGGTGAGCTTAAGCGCGTGTGAAAAAGAGGCCCACAGGAGAGTGTTTCTGTTGGCCTTCACTTTTTTGTGTGCGATTTTTGCCTGCACTGTAGCAGGATGTGTGTGCATCCAAACCTGCCCTGAAGAAGCTGCCATCACATCTTTAACAGCTATCCCCTCCCCACATACACACACCACACGCTTAACAAGGGCAAAAAGCGAGGGAAAAGGGAGAAAAAACAAGTGCAATAGAAAAAAAAATAAACAAGATGCCAGGAATGAGGCAGCCGGCAGATCGGGCCTGTTCCAATTGGCTGAGCAGCGGTTGAAGGTTATGCCCAGCTAACAAACATATCTCCCTGGCCATGGAAGCTAACACCCATACACACACTATACACACCTATACAGCCTTTTGTGGCAAGACAATAGAGTGTAACCTTCAATTCTGTGGCAAGTTGCAATGAACAGAGTGAGTTTCACAAAACGACAATGAAGCCAAGGGAGCAAGGGTGCCTGTAGAAGTATAGCAAAGGTAAAACACAAGTAAATGCACCAAGATGTAATAGGTTTGGGAGGAAATGCTATTTATGTCATACAACAATGCTTCAGAAGCCAGTTGATATTTTTTGTTGTTGCTTTTTCAGTCACCCTAAAATGTTTCAGCTCATTAAACAAATTTTGGTATAGCTATCCAAACCAACTTGGCCCTATGTGAAAAAGTAATCTAAACCGAATAACTCAAGGAATTATGGCCCACTCTTCTTTGCAGAATTATTATAATTCAGCCCCATCTGACAATTTATAAACATGAATGGTCTGATTAAGGTCATACTATGGCATCTGAAGCAGTAAAGCACCCCAGACCATCATACAACCTCTGCAATGTTTCACTCGCCAGATCTATCAGTATGCACACCTCGCAAACAGTCAGTCCACAGATTATTTTCCCGAAGGTCAGAAGACCACCTAGGGAGATAAATGAGATTTTTGTATTTACTGTGGTTATCTTTGTTTAATGTTGAAATTAGTTTGATTTAGGGATGTGTCAGTCATGAATCAAACGGCTCTTAGAGCTGTCTCTTTGAAGTGAACGACAGGAGTCGGCTCCTGATTTAGGTTGTTTGTTTGCCGCTCGTCTCTTTCAATTTTTCTCTTGAAACCACATGTGATTGGTCAATATGTGTGTTGTCGTCTCCGTCTACACTAGCAGAGGGGTGGAGGGTTAGCAGTAATACACAATGGCGGAATATTTGACAATGGGTGTGGCCAGGGCTGCAACAACATGTGCAAGGCTGCAGTTACAATTAATGGGGTCTGTTCAATGTTGCTGCCATTGTTAATTTAAATGTGAACTGACTGTTGCATGGTATATTAATCGGTTGATTCATACTCAAAATGGAACTTTGAACTCCCAGTGTCTTTCATGTGCATATTTATGTTATTGTGGGCAAGAAATGAATTAAAGTAACAACAATCTTAAGAGTGGTTTAGGAACCAAAGTGAGCTTTCAGTAAGCTGAGTCTAAAGAACTTGTTCTCTAAAAACAGCCAGAGTCCCCATCACTAGTTTGATGATTTGACATAAGTGTTACAAAAAAGCTAGAACAGAGGACATCAGTTAATACTTTTTGATAGCACTGTATAAAATATAAGTGTAATACCCACTGTGGAAGGGCTGGAACTATGCAAGTTTAGCAATCAACTTGAAAACATTCAGGAGTCTTAATGTGAAACCCTTGATTACTTTGCTTTTTATTAACTTCAACTAGAGGTCAAAAGAAAGATTGCATTTGAACTGTCTCTATCTGTTTTTATGCTTTAGAAAAGCCCTCACTGTCTTTGTAAAACCAGATTATAAAGTATAATCTTAAAGCTGTGATTTAAGGGGTTTGCTAAAAGACTGGTTAATGTGGGTGTCTGGTTTTGGCAGGTAAGAAAAATCAATATAAAACAAGTACATGGTAAGAGCACACTCACAAAGACAATGGATTTAGTCATCAGTCAGAGATAACACATTCTTACTGGAAATACAATTCCATCTCCCCAAACAGCCAGAACTTTAATGGTATCTGGTCCAAAAATACACAACAATGGAAATCTATTTTTACATATCTCAGTGTGTCTCAGTTCAAACACCTTTAGGAGTTTCCTGCAGCACAGTTCTCGAAAACAAAGACAAAATAACAATTTTCATCTAAATCCTTGTTGTGAGCACCTGCTTCTCTCCACTGTAACATTGTGACTGTGGCACCTATTAAACAGCAAATACATCACCAAATAAGCCTCTGAAATGCTTTGCTGTGCCACGGCATTAACATTGCCCTCAGGACAAAACACGGTTTTGTTATTCCTAGTCCAAACAAGGTTTTTATTCATAAACTCTCCCTAGTGGTTTTAGTATGTAATACTGACTAATATATTATAATGCTAAACCTAAACAAAAATGGGGTTTAAGGACACATGCAGATAATGAGACAACATGATATACAATATTGGGTTCACAAGAACGAGACGAGATTTTAATTTCTTGAAAACCAAGATTCCCAGTATTCGTGTTTTCACAAATAGAATCAAGGTTTTCTGTAAGGATGCACCATATATCGGGATTAACATCTGTATCGGGCGGTTTTAGTCTTTTTTTAAAATATCAGTTTTGGCGTTATAAGTAAAACTGGGCCGATAATAACCAATATTGATCTTGTTGCTGTTTGTGTTTAAGGAAAGGGAGGGGTGGCGGTTGGCCATGTGGTATTTGTTTAGGCATGTGACAGTGGCGCAGTGCAGGACAGTAGGGTGCACAGAAGCAATGTCAGCAGTGCGGTCTTTTTTCATGGTGTTAAAAGGGTAGTGAAATATATAGATAATATATAATATTGGTAAATATCGAATACCTGCCATAACAGCGATATTAATATCTGAAATGGATATACAGGGGTTGGACAATGAAACTGAAACACCTGTCATTTTAGTGTGGGAGGTTTCATGGCTAAATTGGACCAGCCTGGTAGCCAGTCTTCATTGATTGCACATTGTACCAGTAAGAGCAGAGTGTGAAGGTTCAATTAGCAGGGTAAGAGCACAGTTTTGCTCAAAATATTGAAATGCACACAACATTATGGGTAACATACCAGAGTTCAAAAGAGGACAAATTGTTGGTGCACGTCTTGCTGGCGCATCTGTGACCAAGACAGCAAGTCTTTGTGATGTATCAAGAGCCACGGTATCCAGGGTAATGTCAGCATACAACAAGGAAGACGAACCACCTCCAACAGGATTAACTGTGGACGCAAGAGAAGCTGTCTGAAAGGGATGTTGGGGCTAACCCGGATTGTATCCAACAAAACATAAACCACGGCTGCCCAACTCACCGGCAGAAATTTTAATGTGCACCTCAACTCTCCTGTTTCCACCAAGAACTGTCCGTCGGGAGCTCCACAGGGTTAAATAACACGGCCGGGTGCTATAGCCAAACTTTTGGTCACTCATGCCAATGCCAAACGTCGGTTTCAATGGTGGAGGAGCCCAAATCTGGGCTGTGGACAATGTGAACATGTATTGTTCTCTGGATGAGTACACTTTTACTGTTCTTCCCCACATCCGGGAGAGTTACGGTGTGGAGAAGCCCCAAAGAGGTTACCACCCAGACTGTTGCATGCCCAGAGTGAAGCATGGGGGTGGATCAGTGATGGTTGGGCTGCATATCATGGCATTCCCTTGGACCAATACTTGTGCTAGATGGGGAGCGTCACTGCCAAGGACTACCGAACATTCTTGAGGACCATGTGTATCCAATGGTTCAAAACATTGTATCCTGAAGGTGGTGCCGTGTTCCAGGATGACAATGCACCAATACACACAGCAAGGCTGGTGAAAGATTGGTTTGATGAACTGGAAGTGAAGTTGAACATCTCCCATGGCCTGCACAGTCACCAGATCTGAATATTATTGAGCCACTTTGGGGTCGTTTGGAGGAGCGATGCAGGAATAACGTTTTCCTCCACCAGTATCACGTAGTGACCTGGCCACTATCCTGCAAGAAGAATGGCTTAAAATCACTCTGACCACTGTGCAGGACTTGTATATGTCATTTCCAAGACAAATTGAAGCTGTATTGGCCGCAAAAGGAGTCCCTACATCATACTAATAAATTATTGTGATCTAAAACCAGGTGTTTCAGTTTCATTGTCCAACCCCTGTAGATAGATATACAAAAATCCAAGTTATTTTAAATCCGACCTTTCCATTTTTGCTATTTCGCATTTTTTTTACTTATGCTAATTGTTGCTGCCCGAAATGTATGACAGGGCGTTGCAAATTCTGCTCAAAACTTCTGGAAACAGCAGATGAATATAAAAAGTGTAAACAGAGGTTGGGTGCAATGGTTAGTAATGTTTCTATTGTTCCCATAACTCCCCTCTAACAACAATAAAACCATATTATGTTGTTCTGTGTTTGCCAAAAAAGACAAACACCAGAAGGCGATCATTAGACATTTATGAACACCTCAAGTCTCTCTTTCTCTGTCTCTGTCTCTTTCTGATCGCTGATGTTGAGCTCAGCTATTTTATCACACACTTGACTGAAGCCAGTTGTCACAATGAATTAGAGAAAGATGGGTGGGCTTTGGTGTTAGTCGAGGACGTCAACGGGCTGATGTTGACTTGTCAGGCTCTAACCCGATTTACTGTCTGGGCAACAATGGTAACATGAATAATTTAGACTGGGTAAGAGAAAGCACAAAGCTTTCCTTTGGCTCTCCCACAGGACCCATCCTTTATTTCAGCCTTCCAGAAACAAAACGCTGAGGGTAACTGACTGGAAAAAAGGGTGTGGCTCAGTGTATTTTATTTATTCTGAAATTTGAAGCCAGAGCAAAAAACTGCCACAATACAACAAAATGCACCCCCTCCAAAAAGCTGCCACGAGGTGATTAATTGGAATACCTTCTGCCTTGATTCAGAATCAATACACTTTTTCTTCCATTACAACAAAAGTTGGGCAGGGGTGCTTACTAGTGGAAATATTTTGCACACAATAACAGTTTACTTCAGTGTGGGAGGCAAAATGAAATATCTGAGCAATTAGTCAATTAAAGTCGAGAGCAAACAAGGTGGTTTCACAGCAGCCTGAAGCCAATCATTGGATTTTAATCATTAGAGGGCATTCTGGGAAAAGATCCAGATTTGGTGCTTTAAAAACAAGTTACTCTCCTTTATTTCTAAATAATTAGTTTCATTAAGTCCTTCTGACGGATTACAGGCTTTACATCTGTGGCAAAATATTGCATTAAAGTCTAACACAAAGTTGAGTTTCAGCTGGGTATAATGTGGCAGCCGTATAGATTACCCCACTTCTTTGTTAATCTGTCTCCTTTGACAAAACAGCTTGAGCTGAACACCTTTTCATGACCAAATGCAATAAAAAAGAATCCAATCGATGTAAAAATAACACAGTAGTTTCAGTGTTGGGGTCTAGTGTTTGCAGTGCCTCGTTAAAGTCTTCATAGATTCTTGCTCTTTCATATTTTGTTGTATTATGTCATGCACTTTACAGATTTGGTCAGTAGTAAGCAGAAAGCCATTCTTGAAAGAAAGTCCTCTTTATGAATGCCCATATAGGACAAACAGCAAATATGCAAAAAGGTTCTCTGGGCAGATGCAAGCTGACTTGGACTTTTTGGTCAACATTAAAAATGCTATGTGTGGAGGAAAGAACACTACTGAAAAAGCTACAATGGAAGGGTGTAAATCAACATATATTCATGTTTTAAATGGCCTAAATGTAATTATTAATCCATGACAAGACTTGAATATTGGTGTTCACAGGCACTCTCCATTAAATTTCACTGAGTTTGAGCTATTGTGGAAAGAAGAAAGGGGAACATTTTTAGTTTTTTTTAGCGAGGCAGATAGAAACACAACCAAGAGACTTACAGCTGTAATTAGTTCCAGTATTGAATGAAGGAGGCTGAATATTGATGCATGCCAGTTAAATACATAGAAGATAAAATGTAAAAATGCTATGATTCTTGGGTGTTTGGATTTTCATTTGTGTTTTGATCACTTCTGAGTTCTTTCGGTTTTGAAAAGGTCTTGCCTTGTTCTGTGTTTAGTTCATCCTCAAGATCATATTAGTCTTTTTCCTCTTCGTTTGTAGTTTCGTTGTTTCTAGTTCTGCTTCCTTTGTGTTTATTCACCTTCCTTCAGTCTGCATGTTTGCTCTCCTCCACAGCTGTTCCTAATCCCCTGATTAACTCACCTGCATTCAGTGTCATTCTCCACTCTTCCCTCGGTATGTAAGCTCATTGGTTTTCATTGTTCTTTGCTGGTTCATCCTGTTACCCTCCCCATGGTCCATGTTTTGTTTTCCTTTTATAAGTTCTGTAAGTTTTCTCTTTTTATTATTATCCCTCCACCATGCTAATCCCAAGTTCCTATCTGCATTTTGATCCTACTCTCAACATATAAAAAATGACAAAAAAGGTTTCAAGGAGTAAAAATGCTCCAATGCTCAAGTGTATCTTAACCCTATCTACTGTAAAACAAATGAATTGGAGGGAAAACCTTAAAATAATCATCACTTTTTCTTGTGATTGTTCATTTAAAACCCTCTTCTTGGCCCACTGCCCTTTCATTATTCTCCTTCTGATTTCCTCCACCTCAGTGAACACCACCTTCCCAACCCCTCAACTCCTCAATCGTCCCTTCCCTCTCTCGGTTTTCCTTCCCCCCACTTTACTTTCCATCACGTACTTGCCTCCCTCCAACTAGCCCCTCGCAGAGTAGGTGAGGAAATCAATCACCGATCACTCGATTCCCCCTGCAGCAGTTCACACCCCAGCAGAGTAGTTTTCATCACCGTCTGGTGCTGCCCCGGTAAGCACATTTGGACAAAGGCTTCAAGGAGGGAGGGCGTTTTAATGTGACTCCGATTTGGTAACGCACTTTCCAACATAACTTGAAAAAAAGGGAGCAATCATTTTTCCATGCTTTATTTTTTCAAGGAATCAAAAACTTTGATTCTTCTTCTGCCTCTCATTTTTTTTCTCTGTATCGCTCAAAGACAAACACACAGCTACTGTTGCCCCAATATTATTTAGTGAGCCCTTGTGACTGTGGAGATCTCTAATGATAGGGCAGGGTTGGCTGTGCTGCTGATATTAAGATTTCACAGCCACACACACACACACACACACACACACACACAGCCACACACACACGCACCCACACGCAGGCCCGTCATTGTCCTGTCAGAGCCTCAAGCTATTTTTGGATGCTTTGCCCACATCCCTCGCTAAAAACGCCTGCCCTCTCCCTCTCCTCCCATAGCACCCATCAAACCCTGTGTCACCCCATGTCACCTTGCCGGCCAATCAGAGCCTTCTCCGAGCAGCTCCGACAGGAAGGGGAGCTGACAGCCCACCAATCAACTAATAACCACCCTCTTCAGGGGGAGGTTGATGGGGCTCATTGTGGATATGGATGCAGTATTTTACGGCTATTTATGGCGTAATTACAGCTTGATTACATAAATACACTTTGCTTTGATATGAGACAGGCAAGCTGGCGAGGTGTGCGAACAGATACTGATTTCATTGCATTCCAATGCTCTTGAAAGATAGCACTGCAACACAAAGGGGTTTAATTTAGATGCAAGTTGCGGTTGTTTACACTTTCTCAGGGAAAACTTCAAACTAACATGAATACAGTACATACGTTAAGAGGAATCATGCAACAAAAAAGAAATGGGAGGATTACAATTATGAAAGAAATAGAGTTTTATTAAGAGGTTTCATATTAGAGAGATCAGAAGTTAGATTTGTTATGACAATTAACATTTTATGATTTTAGACATGCACTACCCCCAAAATATATCACAAGGTTCTTAGCCAAGAGGTGGGGTACAAGACAGGTCTACAGCAACGAAGCATTTGTATAAAATAATAGTTTCAATGTTGTTCTTATATCTTTATATTATAGTTATTTAAGACAAAACAGAAACAGCCAAAAAAAAAAAAAATTATGATCGATTAGGTCGTCTAGAAAAGAGGAATATAACTAACAGGCCATTTAATGACTGTGAAATGCATTCTTCTAATATAGCAGCGAACAATGAATATAACTTCAAACATTAACAAAACTCAATAAAACGTTATAACCGCAGGAATACTTAATGACCAGTAAACAAATTGTAAAATACACTGGAATAACTCAAAAGAGCTGAGCTTATTATATTTGAGTCTTACAGAGATCATATAAGCTTGGGACTGTCAGGTATATAATTCTATATCTGGCTGAATGATAGAGCAACAGTTTAATCCTCCACACAGAAATCTTTCAGCACAACTAAACTGACTTGATGGATGTTTCTAAAATTTCATTTATCTCTTAATCATCAGAACCCATGGTTTTAATATTATGTCATTGGTGAAGTTGTTCTGAAGCATAAAATGAAACTGCTATCATCACAAAAAGCAATTTATAAGTACATGAAAATAAAGAAGAGACGGCGAGAAGAAATCAGATGTCGGATTTAGAGAGATCGTCTTACTTCAGGCTTCCTCAAAGTGTCCTCATGCTGCTCCACACACACACACACACACACACACACGCACACACACACACACTGCCATCTGGAGAAGCAGTTTGTCACTGGCGTTGCTATTTCCGTGAAAAATCATTAACTTGCTTTTTAAATCACCAAAAGCATGCTCAGGATGGTGTTACATCATGCTGCACTTCTCTCCTGGCTTTGAATTATACCTGACAACATTATACTGCCATTACCAGAGGACCTACTGTAATACTCATATTCATCAATGATGTTCTGAGTCATGAAACCAAACTCATTACACTAACTTTTAAAAGAAAAAAACTCCATTTATGGGGAAGATTTACTGCCATTATGCTGTTTTTTAATCAATGCTAAAGTATTTTAATATTTGGCTTTCACTTTCAAAGGTTTCCCACAGTCAAAAGGCTTCTGGATCGAGCTCCTTAGACTCAAATGTCCCTTTTTCACTAAAAGCAGCGTCATAGGAAATAGGCATGCCAGTACAACCTAATAGCCTTCAGGCTGCTAGGTTTAGGTCACAGTTCCCCCTACATCTCTATCCAGGGTCGGGATATTATGCTGAGTAAGGTTGTAATAAGATCCTCTGCCATGAGATCTCATGATATTAAACGCAATAAAACTTCTTATTGAAGTTCGGCCTTTTCAGACCAAGCCCCCCTTTAGAGAAACAGAATTGGCCAGACATTTTTACAGGCCTCAACGAGGCAACGAGGCAAGAAATGGATCAAATTAGTTTTAAAGAAAAACAGAGGACGGAAAAATCTAGATTGATCAATACAGTATTGGTTTGAATGTCCTTTTATTTTATTATTTGCACTCTTGTTGTGTCAAGAACAAAATTAACTTGTTTTCTTTTATTTTGTGTTTCTGACTGAGTTTTTTCAAATAAAAAAAACTCTTCTATCAGTCTTTACTGAATAAAAGTAAAATTGTATTTTTTAAACAGCCCTAAAGTTAACTTGTGCCCCCAACTACTTTAAAAAACTTCATATTTTTCACTAATTGCTTGGATAACAATTTTAAAATTAAAGATATTACTGGTTTACTAAAACCAGCCATCACAGAGACAGTTTCTTCCCCCAGGCTGTTTCTCAGAGAACTTTTAAATTTAGGGGGTACCAAAAACCAACTGAAAAAAAAAAACTAAAAAAAAAAAAAAAAATTGCAAAATGCACCTTTGTATTTTGTATTTTTAAGGACATAAAGATATATGCTTTAAAATATATTTAAAATATTTTTAAAAACCCCAGAGAGAAAAGGGTGTACCGGAGTAAAATTTCTTTTTTGTATGTACGAATTGGAAAAAAAGGGGTTTTCTGATTCGAAAATTAATACCAAATTAATAGGAGTGTATCAGGGGTTTACAGTTTATGTTTCCCCATTATTTTTTACCCTTTAAATAAGTTTCAATACAAAACATTCTGTTGTTGTGCATTCTTCAAAATTTTGTATATATCTTTATTTTTCTTTTTTTTGTTTGTTTTGTCAAAAAATGTGAAGTACTTTTTTTTTTTTTCCAAAGTAAAAAAGGGACACAATTTAATACATTTTCCCAATTGTTTTTCCCCGGGAAGGCCAGCTGGAAAATTCAAATAGAAGTTAGGGCAAAACATTTTTAAGTTATATGTAGGGGTTTATTGTCCAAAAAAAAACCAACCAACACATACTGACAACATTGAGGCAAATGTCACTGTACATGTTAAAAAAATCACTCCTTAAGAACAGAGTTGAGTGCAGTTTTTCTGTAACTTTAACAGATCCTTACTCATGTCTTTACCTCTATTTTTCTTCTTTTCCTTTTTTTTTTTTCTTTTTTTTTAGCCATCTCGAAAAAGGGTTTATAGCTTTTACAACTGAAATATATTTAAAGGACACCCTTTTCCCTTTTTAAAAACGAAATTTTCCCATTTTAAAACATTCAGATGGGTTATAAAAGTGGAAATGCAATGCTTTGGGTTTGGAAATTTTTCGTTATTTTAGCTTTAGGGATTAAATTTTTCTCATTTTTCGCATTTTAAAACCCCCCCCCCCTCCAAAGGGACGATAATCAGTGGAGCCCAAAAAAGTTTTTAAAATAAAAAACTTAAATTTTGGATGTCAATAAAAAAAAGAGGGTGTCCCATTTAACCCAAAAAGTTCGAGCCCGTCGAACCAGAGCAAGAAGAGATTTAAAAAAACGAACCTGCCCAAAATGCCCCCAAAATGAAAGGGATCGCCCAAAGGTGTGTTATTACTGTATTTTTTAACCTTTTCCATCCCCTACCCAATTAAAAAAAAAATTTTTTAATATTTTTAAAAATCAAAACAAACAATAAGGTGTTGTCCTTAAGGAGTTAAAAGCGAGCGCACAGCGGTAACATTAGCAGGAGGCACGAAGCTGTGCTATCAGCCAGTAAGTTACATTTACACGTCAACAATCAAGCTTGCTGTCATTTTAATGTCATCTTCAGCTTACTTCTTTGTCTGCCGCTTCCATAGACAGAAGGCACTGACCCCTCAGACAGACAGCATCTTTCGGCAAATCCTCCTTCATACTGGCCGAGGTTGCTGAAACTCTCCTCCCTGAAGTGCTTCGGGCAAACGAAGAGGACTTTCCCCATTGATGTCGACACGTTTCCATGAAAAATAAGATTTAACCAGGCACTGGTTCTGATCCTGGGGGACGGTGTAATGACTGGTGTGGGTTAATGCACCCTACAACAGAACATTTTGATTTTTCCGCTTTCTGCTTTGGCATCCTTCAACTTGAACTACAAGAATACTGCGAGAAAACAAATGTTGCATACGCTGGATTGGTTAGCTGGAAGTCTATGACCATCTTTAGTAATTCCACAGAAAATACTGTGACGTAATATAGAACGAAATGTAATAGAAAATGGAAAAATCTGAACAGGCTGACCAAATATGACCCAAAAAGCATCTAAATATATCTTTGCAGGATCTGGAGTGATAAAATTCTAATTTTCTAGACTTTCAGAGACTCCCAATACACAAAACATGTGTTTAAGAGCTAAAAAAGTGGATTTTGCATGATATGTCACTTTTTAGATACTGACTGCTCACCTCAGCATGCTGAATGCTTGGAGTAGACCTTATTTTTCAATAATCCTGCTAATAATAGTTAATATTTGACCACTTTTGGGCGCGTAATGAGTGTGTATAACTCAATAAACTTTCAAACAAGGTAATTATAGTAAAAAACAAATAAACATTAGACAAACATGTTACAGTAAAGGTAACACATAACATAAAAAGTAGCACTGTGCATTTTACATTCTTAATCCCAATATGTATGCAATATACTAAACAGGGGTCTTTTCTTTTCAATAAGAAACTGTAAAGATGTAACAGGACTTAATATTTCATGAAATGCTATTTATTTCTTTATGCTTAGATACACAAAGAAACCAAATATTCGATATGCCAACTAGCATGATAAGGTAAACAGTGTGACAGTACCTTTAGCATCCTTACTTTGTGTCTTTTTTAAGACTAAATGTTCAGTTGAATTTTAAAATGATTCTATTTACTTTAGATGGTTATTTACATAGAAATCAAAAACAATCTTCCCATGTGAGATTAGCACTGCAAAACAAAAGAAACATTAGTAGATCGGGTCCAGACAAACTGTTGTAAAGGAACTGCACAAAACATGTTACATATGGAAAGGTCATCATTATGTACTGTGGTCAAACTCTTTAGCGTAAATAACCATAGACTTGTATGGAAAGAACCATCGAACTGAAGCGTGACTGAAGGTTCTTAAAACACATTTGGTTTGAACCTTTATGATATTTTTCAGTCTTGATTTGTTTAACAAAGCACAAATTAACTTTTACCATTTAGCAGCACTTTGACAGGCTGATAGCTGGACATACTCCAACTGAAGATGCTATGTTATCTACTCAAGGTAAGATACTGACTGCTCATACCTTGTTAATAGAACCCCAATTTAAAAAAAGAGAACTTTTCCTTTAGAATTAAATTTTTACCTTCTTTCACAGTAATATCATTTGCGTATCTTGTTTTAAAAGCCTATATAAATCAATTTGGTTTATACATAAAGAAGCTGGAACTAGAGGTGGGCAGCCCAAATGGTTGAGGAAAACAAAGACACAAAGAGAGATAGAAAAAAAATAGTAGACAGGGAGGAAGAGTAAATTGAAAATATCAATGATGAGGAGCAAGTAATTACTTTGCTGTTCCATTATTAATCCTGCCTAGTCCAGATAAGAATTGCATGAGAGTTGTATACATAATTAATAGTGTCCGTTGCTTTCTTTTTAATGATGGATGGGCGGATAACAGAAAAAGAGTGATAACTGAAGAAGAAAACCATGGAGCCACATAAAACACAAACGAACAATTCACTAATATCTGCAGAGTGTGACTCTGAAAAGTCTATTTGCCTTCTTTTCATTAAATGGTCATATTCCAAGTACTGATTTGGAGGAAAATATGATTATTAAGCAGAGAAAACGGCCGTTGGTGTTTGTGTATCATGCAATATTGTTGCTCAAATGGCTCCCTGAAGCCTCATGAATAATCCAATGAAAGCTGATTAATTGAAACCCATCCAGTAAACTATGTACTTCATCATTGGTTTAATAATGCAAAGGGGTCCCTCAGTTGTGTAAAGACAAGATTACAATTGACATCAGCCATAGTATTGTAGATTCCTTGGCTAAACTGAAGCTAGGGTCTAATTTCTCAATTTGAAAACTAAGACTCACAGCATTCTAGGTTTCTTAATCAGAAAGATATGTAATCATACACCAGGCAGTCATACTTGCACACAAACATGCTCATGCTGCTATTCTCTATCCGATTAAATCAAGATTGCATTTGTGTGGTGTCCCCTGACCTTGTCTTGCCTGAGTCATCCAGATAAAGGCCCAGAGAAGATTCGAGCACAGTAAAGGTCAAAAGGGAACTACTGCTTACATCCATACCAGCACAACACTGCTGCCATTCACCAAGACTTTAGAACCTTCTACATAATACAGTCCGTCACTCCTAATATTGGTAGTACTAGGGAACAGGCTGAGCTCAAAGTAAGGAGAAACAATGTTGAACAATAGTGTCATTACTGCTTTTTCTTGAGTAAGTTTTCTTATTTGTAGCCACTAAAGAGAAGTCTGATCTTTTTTTGTACTACAATTTAGCCACTACTGTGGTTTTTAAATAATCTCGAAAAGAGAGTTGTACGTGGATTCTGGATTAGACATGGACCAATTACCAGCCTGTATATGTACCACGGTTTTAGAAAGTTACGCTTTACACACCACTCTTCTAATATCTATACACAATATGTTTTTATAAACATCATTATCATTTACTTTAAATGTACCTTGCTACTTGTGACTGAAGAAACTATCTGTTGATTTTTCTAAACAATTTGAGCTAAAAAACTTTTTCATATATTATTGTCAAGAGAAGATGAGACTGCTGACTGTAAACGGCGACTGTCAACACACACCCTCGTGTTCTCGGACTGTCTTTGTATCAAAATCAAAACAACAACAAATACATTTTATAGATAGCATTCTCATGTAACAAATGATTTATTACATAGAACCCCAATTTCAGTCAGTCAGTCATTTTCTACCGCTTATTCCATAGTGGGACGCGGGGGAGCTGGTGCCTATCTCCAGCAGTCTATGGGCAAGAGGCGGGGTACACCCTGGACAGGTCGCCAGTCCATCGCAGGGCAACACACAAACAGCCATGCACACACTCATTCATACACCTAAGGGCAATCTAGAGTGACCAGTTAACCTAACAGGCATGTCTTTGGACTGTGGGAGGAAGCCGGAGTACCCGGTGAGAACCCACGCGTGCACGGGGATAACATTTAGTGTGGGAGGTTTCATGGCTAAATTGGACCAGCCTGCTAGCCAGTCTTCATTGATTGCACATTGCACTAGTAAGAGCAGAGTGTGAACGTTCAATTAGCAGGGTAAGAGCACAGTTTTATTAAAAATATTGAAATGCACACAACATTATGGGTGACATACCAGAGTTCAAAAGAGGACAAAGAAGCATACCACCCAGACTGTTGCATGTCCAGAGTGAAGCATAGGGGTGGATAGGTGATGGTTTGGACTGCCATATCATGGCATTCCCTTGGCCCAATACTTGTGCTAGATGGGCGTGTCACTGCCAAGGACTACCGAACCATTCTTGAGGACCATGTGCATCCAATGGTTCAAGCATTGTATCCTGAAGGCGGTGCCGTGTATCAGGATGACAATGCACCAATACACACAGCAAGACTGGTGAAAGATTGGTTTGATGAACATGAAAGTGAAGTTGAACATCTCCCATGGCCTGCACAGTCACCAAATCTAAATATTATCGAGCCACTTTGGGGTGTTTTGGAGGAGCGAGTCAGGAAACGTTTTCCTCCACCAGTATCATGTAGTGACCTGGCCACTATCCTGCAAGAAGAATGGCTTAAAATCCCTCTGACCACTGTGCAGGACTTGTATATGTCATTCCCAAGAAGAATCGACGCTGTATTGGCCGCAAAAGGAGGCCCTACACCATACCAATAAATTAGCCATATTATTTTGGAGAGATGAAGCTGTCTTTGGGTAGTCCTGCAAAACAAGCCATACTTATTCAGTCTTTTCCTCTTTTGCACTGCAATGAAAGTTAAAAAAATTGGCTAACTGAGGTCTGCAGAGTCTGAGATGAAGCTCTTGATCATTTTATCGATGTCTCGGAGCACTGGGAATTCTGACCTTGGGGTCCATTTTCTGGGATATCCACTCCAGGACAGATTGGCCATTGTCATAAATATGTTCTACTTGTAAATAATCTTTCTCACTGTTGAACAACTGACTTCAAACAATTTCTAACTGGCCTTATAACCATTCTCAGGTTAATGGGCAGCAGCAATTGTTTCACCAAAGCTTGATTTTCACCACTGATTCTCCTTAGTATTGGGTTGGCAACACCTGTATGCCTCAGTGTGGCCAAAACACCTTTTACAGAGATGGTCACGTACCTGTACTCTCCAAATCCCAGGGAACCAGCAAAACTGTAGCCCATTTTGCATTTTATTATGACCATGTGGAATGTGTTGTGTTTGTGTGCACCTTAGATGTAGATCATTTCTGTACCAGCTATGACTTGGCTCAAAGGCCAGAAAAAGGGAGACACACCATGTTGAGATTTCTGAAAAATAGATTTATTTAACACAAACTATGGTTGAAATCAAAGTTCCTAATATGAATTTTGAACATGAGTCAAATTCAGTGGTGTTCATGAGTGGAGAAGGTATGTAACAGTTGTAAAGTTCGATCAAAATAATTTACAAAGCCAAGGTGGCAGGTTACCTGTGGAGGAGAGCAGAGTCAAGTTAGATGACATTTGGGGTTAAAAAATGACCAACGTAACCACAAGGGTCCTGCAGGGGTCGTAACAAACCAGATAAAAACAGATCTTCTGTTATTTTCTGAGAAGAAAAACTGAAAAATAATTTTTAACATGACTGTAAGTCTCAAATCAAACATTGCATTATTGCATTTTCACCATCCCACGCAAAACAATGGATAAAGGAATTTTCCTCAACGTAGCACTGACTTAAAAGTCAAAGATTCTTCAACCTATGCTGATGACACAGCTGGACCCCTTGCATATGGACCTATGACTTTTTACTTTTCCTACAGAGCAATCAGTATTTAATTTGTGCAGTTTTGTTTTCAGTGTTTAATAAGGTTTTCTAATTTGCATTTGGAGGTACACTGCTATTACGCAACAGCCCAAATAAAAATTTCTCAAATACCTCTTAAGAGCTTTCTGAACATTTATTCTACTGCATTAACATATCAAACTGCTTCCACTTCTTTACAAGCTTTGAATTATTTCACAATTTAAGAGACATGAGTATTTTCAATAGCAAGTGTTGTGTAGGCAGAAAATTAATTTATTTTTGTTATGAATTAAATTATCCAGTTGGAAGAATTCTCTGTTGACCTTAAATGACACTAATGATGTGTTCCCAGTCATGTAACTTTCATTTAAAACCTTTTTTTTAAATGCTTGTTTATCACTTTTCTACAAACTCAGAGCAATATTACATCTTTACTTACTGATAACTTTACAGAACCTAATAAAAGGGGTGTAACTGTCCTATTCCAGCAGGATTTACAAACTAAAGTAGTTTGCATAAAATATTTTCATGCATTTTTGCAACTGACATTTATTTGATCACTCTGTGAAAAAGAGCTGTGCATCCAGCAAAGAGCACCAAAGCCAACTGGGATAAATTCTAAAAGAGCAATCAAAGAATTAAAGGCAGGAGTGAAAGGGTCCTCTTTGAAGCTGCACTGCGGGCTTGAATATGCATGGAGCATTGAGTAATGCTGAGTAGCAGGATTTCATCGAGAGGGTGCTGTGACCCTCAGGGAGTACGACTTGGTATCTGGGTTGATAAGTATGCGGTTTAGCTTGCAGCTAACAAAGTGGAAGCTTTGACTAGCGAGGTTGCTGGCGGATGATAACCGGGGTGTGGGAGGGTACTGGAGAATGTGGGGGGGATAACAATGTTTACATATCTCCACATATACAACGTCCCATACTATATGCGCAAAACTGAGACCGGCAAAGCAAGACAAAGATTTTAGTAACATCCAACTTTTACCAAGAGTATTAGGGTTAAAATTTCTGCAATATTTGTTTAACAAGGCACTCTCAAGACTTAATTCTCTCACATCCAGTACATTTTTACCCAGTTTTGCAGATATTCTGTTCCCCTTAAAGATCTACAACATTAAGTCTACAGATTATCACATAAAGTCAGTGAGACACATACATTCTCACAATCAATCCCATCTCTGCCTATTAAGCTAACACAGTGCACCTCATCCAAAGCCACCCTTCTCCTTTCATGTGGAGCTAATTAACTAACACTGTTGCTGGTAATTAATTACTAGCCCACGCTAAAGGCCCTCGCTCGTTTGGGCAAATTAACAACATCCTCATTACTGTTGCGGTCTAAGGAGGGTTAGGTAATGTGTGTGGGATGCATCGGTGTGAATGTGTGTGTGTGCTGCAGGTGGGCTGAGAACTGCGCAACAAGTGTAGGATCAGCAACCTAAAGGTGGAAGATGTATAAAAATGAAGAAAGGAATGGAAGGTTAAAGAGCTTTTGAGATTTTTCTTTTGGAAATTGTATTCCTTGGTGCCAGAATGTTCAGCGTTCACATCAACACCCACAAATCTTCCATTACTCCATCCAGCCCGCCGTCCGGGTCCAAAAATAAAGATCTGAGACAAAGCACAAAGGGATCTCCTGTGTGGTCGGTCTGGTTGGCTGGGGGGGGGGGGGGGGGGGGGGGGGGGAGGGGGGGGGGGTTTCCCCCTCATCTGGCCAGGCAATAAAATCTGAAAGCACCAAATGAGGTGACGTAAAAAAGAGATACCACTTACACAACCAGTGTGTGTTACTGACTAAGGAAACCATAGATAGCTGTCATATAAGAGTTCTCATCTATGTTTTAACTTTCTCTACCCATTTACTTCAACAGCCACTAAACTCAAATCCCTGCCAAGACTCTGAGTATGAATAACATAATGAAATCCGGTGCTGCAGAAATTTGCAAATACATCTCCAAAGATTTTTATCACTTGAAAACGCAAACAGTTTTTCTTCTCTCAGGCTCAAGATCTAAGTAAACTCCTTGTATCCATCTGGGAATAATCTCTGCAGTCTCTCAAATACTTCCCTTATTTGCCAATTGAATCGAAAAATTGTCTGGTACATTCAGCCTGATCAGCCCTGAAAGGTGATCAGTCAGAAACTCAAAAATCAGATCTTTTACCAAATAGTGACACGCTCACAACCAGGGCTATTTGATGTGGAGAAGTAGGACAGTTAGCTACAGTCATGTGAAATAAGCTATGGTTTTTCTTACATATTTGGAAAAGTGAATATTAAATATACATTTTCCCAATATCACCAATTCGAATAATATAAGCAAACATTCAAATGGAAAACAAGCTATTTCAGGGGAGGAAAAAATTAGGACACCCCCACATTAAAATGGCAAAATAGCCGTATCATATCAAGTACTCAGATAAGATCCTAATTAGTAAAGGTCCAGTTTTGCTTCCACTTTAATGTATTTAGTGATGCTGTCACATTTTCCTTTAAGAATCATCTGAAACATGGTAGAATTTTTGAGGATTTTCCACTGATGAGCTGGCCAAGTTCTGGATCAACAAAGCATCTAAACTTCCTGACACTCGACCTCCATTCTTCACAGTTGGTATGAGGTTCATTTGCTGTGCTGTGGAGTTAAAATCTTTGAATCAAATGCTAACATTAATGTGGCATTTTACACCTAAAGCAGCTGAGCATCAAGCTTCCACTTAAAGAACATCAACATTAATTTGGTTACATTTTTAATTTGGCATACTGGGTGTTAGATTATAATTAGCAAATATTACTTTTGGCACAATCAAAGCTTTACTTATTATTATTATTATTATTATTCTTAGCTCCATCCCTGGGCTGCATGGGGGAGTTGGTGTGATTGTTGCCTTGCATTGAGAAGGTCTGGGTTCAAATTCTTCAAATCTTTCTACAATTTTACAAGTTCCCTCTTTGCATGCATTAGTTCTCTCCAGGTACTCTGGGTTCGTCTCACAGTCCAAAAAAAAAAGACATTTAGGTTAATTGGTTAGTCTAAATTGCCCTTTGGTATGAGTGTTGATGACCTGTCCAGGGTGTACACCGCCTCTTACCCAATGACTGCTGGAGATAGGCAGCAGCCCCCTAACAAAGATAAGCAGGTACAGAGAAAAGATGAATGGATGCTCCAATCTTACACATGCAAATTACATACAAAATATATTGAAATGTGTGACTTGGATCAAGATTAGATTAGATTCAGAGTAGGGGATTTATTTATGTATTTCATATACGCTGTCTAAACTTATCCAAACCAGAAACAAACCATAATTGCATAACTTGTATGCATGTTAACCTTAAAGTAAGTAATGCGTTTTGCTAAATAAATCTTATTCTTCTCTATTAATTTGATACGGGATATCTCTTATTAGCATTGCATAGGAGATGATTACATATTTCAAGGAATGGTTCACAACCAAACTTCCACCACTCTCTACGTCTACTTAAAAAAAAATCACATAAAATACCACAATATTGTAAAACTGTCAGATTTTTTTTTATGTTATAGAAGACACTGCATACTCAAAAGGTGAAAAGAAGTCTATTCGTCTTCTATTGACAACCGAAAAGCGATTTACAAATAAAATGTGTGATTTTTGTTGGGCTTTTTTTCTTTCAGCCGTTTGATTTATGATTGTTGACTGTTTCATGCTGTGTAAACAAATCCATTTCTCAGGGCCAGTGCCTTCTGGCTGCAAGCCATTGAGTATATTTAAATGATTCATTAGATTGGAAGGATCACAAGGGTAGTAATAATTTTTTTTCCTAGGTTTTACTTGTTCCACTCATCGACTGAATCAAAAACAGTGAGTACACCACCCGGGTTTTTACACCAGCTTGTTTAAATCAAAGAGCACCTAAAGGTGTGTGCACAGAGATTAAACTGGAAGGACCTGTACAGGCTTTTGGCAATACGCCAGGTAACTCCAATCAAGCAAACACCCCCGGCGTGCATACCGAGCCAAACGAAAAAGGAGAAAATGTTTGGAAACAACCACGTTCTCCACCTGTAACTTTACTGACTCCATTATTCTCTTCCCACTGAATGATGAGTCTCATTGAGAGTCATGAGTGGGTCCATTTATACCTCATTCATGTTTGACTGATTGCATTATATACTGGCAGAGAGGAGACTGACAGACAGAGGAGAGGAATAAAAATGAAGGGAAACACCGAAGACAGCCACAGGCCTTATAAATGGCATGTGGCTGTCAATGGTAGGGCTACGCTGAGACCATTTTAAGATTTCATTTTGGCCCCAGGGTGTTTTTGTGTGGCAGTGCAGTGGCTAACCGAATAATAACAAAGGAAACAGGTTTTTATATAGTGAACAATGTTGTTTTTTTCTATACATAGAATTATCCTGCTTTTTATGGTTTTTATGGCTTGTAACAGTTTTATGTACTCTGCACAACTGACGTGTTGAGCTTGCCACTATGCACACTGTTCCCCTTTTAATAGGCATGTGAATTTCACTAGCTGTTGCATGTTTATGTCTGGGCTCGGCATTATATGACTGTGGTAAATCTTGTTGCTTACTAACGTGCTGGGAGACACAGTCAAGACTTTGAAGAGGTCACTCAATGATTTTTGCATCAAGGGTCACAAATAGGCCCACATACTTTACTGCCGAAGGGTGCAGTGTGCCTAGAAATTGACTACCTTCTATCATGACACCGGCCCTCGGAATGAGAAGAGACATGCTTCTTGTTGCTGATAGTGATAATTTGTTTTCCCAGCCTAAGGTAAGTACAAAAACAGAGCAGGAAGAGTTAGAGCAACGGGAAGGGCAAGTATTGAAGGAGAAAGAGGGAATAAAAAGCTCCACCAGAGGTCTGGCTGCAAATACAGCTTTAAACAAACATGGCAGGGCAAAAGCTCAGCTCCCAAGTTGCACTCTGTAATTATGCCCATGTTATTGGCTAGCACCCCTTCGGGTGATACTAAATAAAACTATTAAAATATAGGGAAAGAGGGTAAAGCATGCAGTGATGGCAGGGCAAACAGGTCATCTATTAAGTTACAGAAGGGCTTCAGAGTTTTAATGAGCATCTGAACCGCTTGCTTCCTCAGAGGCACCCTGGTTTGTGTCAGTGCCAGTTTAAAAAAAGGTTTAAAACAGTGCAGCTCACTGGGGTTTAATAACCACTGTTTTAGTAAAAGTTCAAGCATGTCCCTGAAATAGTCTTGTAGTGTGGGTCCTTTTTTTCTAGCAAGGATGCATAAGATATGGATCTGGCCTGAGTTGATTTAAGAAATCGGTGTAGAGTTACGAGTTTGATCCAGCATACTGGGTTACTATGGCTAACGTCTAATGTACGAGTTACCAAAAAGTAGACTAAAACAATAGCCCATAACCTAGTTTAACAAATACTTTAGTTAAAATTAACCATTTTTATGTTTAGTTTAATTCTACATTACAAATTAATGAAACAAAAATGAAAAGTCATAATGTCAAACTTCATACACAATGTATGACACAAAATAAAATTTTCCATATTTATATTAACTTTATGACCATGTGCATTAGTACAACACTGGATTGCTGCAAAGTCAACGCCAGTGACTGTCCAGTGTCTCTACATGCTCATCCGGGAGGAGGGAATGCTGCAAGTCACTGACTGGATGCAATCTGCTGGGTCTCCTTAGATAGAAAAAGTTTATATCCAATTTGAATAAATAACAGAATCTGACTGCACTGTTCAGTGATTAAGATTAATTGGAATGTATGTACCTGACTTTTGTGAAGTGCCTCGAGACGACATGTGTTGTGAATTGGCGCTATATAAATAAACTGAATTGAATTGAATTGAATTGATTACTGAAGTATAATTTTACTGTTTTACCAGTCCCAGAGCAGCCCTGTTACCAGGGCTGCTCTGGGACTTTCGGATCATTGCCTTATCCACCTCATCCCAACTTACAGACAGAAACTAAGAGCTTCCAAACCCGTGGTTCACACTGTTAAAGAGTAGACTGAGGAATCGAAGCAGATGCTACAGGCCTGCTTTGAATGCACAGACTGGACTGTTTTTGAAACCTCAGCCACTGATTTAAACGAACTAACTGATGTGGTGACATCATACATCAGTTTCTGTGAGAACATGTGTGTGCAGACCAAGACCTTCTGCACCTTTGGGAACAACAAGCCATGGTTTACTCCACACCTCAGGATTCTGCGCGAGGACAAGGAAGAAGCTAACAGCAGTAGAGATTGGGCGCGGTACAGGCAGGCCAGGAACAGACTTACAAAGGAGATCAAAGCAGCCAAGAGAAGCTACAGTGAGAAGCTGAAGAACAGCCTTTCTACTGGTGACACTTCGGCTGTATGGACTGGTCTGAGAAACCTGACTGCCTACAGAAGCCCCACCACCCTTCCCGAACAAAGTCCTCGACTGGCTAACCATCTGAATGGCTTCTACTGCAGACATGACAAGAAGCCATTCACACCTCAAACCAACTCCTCCACATCCCATTCAGGAACAAATTCGACCAGTAAAGCAACCAACCCCCTACCTTCAGATCCTCTGCCTGCACTAAAGATCTCTGAGGATGATGTAAATAGGCTCTTTCAGCGCATGAAAACAAAGAAAGCTGTAGGACCTGATAACGTCTCCCCATCATGCCTGAAAGCCTGTGCACATCAACTCGCTCCAATCTTCACCCGGATCTTCAACAAGTCACTGGAGAGGTGTGAGGTCCCCTCCTGCTTCAAACGATCCACCATCATCCCAGTGCCCAAGAAACCCACCATCCTAGGATTAAATGACTACAGGCCTGTAGCCCTGACGTCTGTGGTCATGAAATCCTTTGAGCGGCTGGTGTTGAAGCACCTGAAAGACATCACAGGCCCTCTACTGGACGCCCTGCAGTTTGCTTACTGAGCAAACAGGTCGGCAGATGATGCTGTTAACTTAGGTCTACACTTCATCCTGCAACACCTCGACCGCCCAGGGACCTATGCCAGGATCCTGTTTGTAGACTTCAGCTCGGCCTTCAACACTATTATACCAGACATCCTCCACCAGAAGCTCACCCAGCTCAGCGTCCCAGCCTCCACCTGTCAGTGGATCAACAGCTTCCTGACGGACCGACAGCAGCAGGTGAGACTGGGGAGCATCTTCTCCCGAACCAGATCAATAAGTACTGGTGCCCCCCAGGGGTGTGTTCTATCCCCACTCCTCTTCTCCCTGTACACAAATGACTGCACCTCAGCGGACTCGTCCGTGAAACTCCTTAAGTTTGCAGATGACACCACTGTCATTGGACTGATCCAGGACAGTGATGAGTCTGCTTACAGGCAGGAGGTGGATCGCCTGATACACTGGTGTAGTCAGAACTGCCTGGAACTAAACCCACTCAAGACTGTGGAGATGGTGGTGGACTTTTGGAAAACACCACCTCCATACACCCCCCTCACCATCCTCAACAACACTGTGTCGGCTGTGGATCACTTCAGGTTCTTAGGAACCACCATCTCTGAGGACCTGAGATGGTCTTCACACATAGACACTGTTCAAAAGAAGGCCCAGCAGAGACTGTACTTCCTGAGGCAACTCAAGAAGTACAACCTTCCACAGGAGCTGCTGGTCATATTCTAGTCTGCCATCATTCAGTCTGTCCTGTCTTCATCCATCTCAGTGTGGTTTGGTTCATCCACAAAACAGGACAGGTCCAGACTGCAACGAATAATCAGGACTGCAGAGAGAATCATCAGGGCTGACCTTCCCTCCATCCAGGACTTATACAGGTCAAGGGTCAGGAAAAGAGCTGCTAAAATCTCTGCAGACCCCACACACCCTGCACACAAACTGTTTAGAGTTCTGCCTTCAGGCCGACGCTACAGAGCGCTGTTCACTAAAACCAGCCGCCACAGAGACAGTTTCTTCCCCCAGGCTGTTTCTCTGTTCAACATTCAATAGAGTACAAAACAACAGCATACAGATGTTGCAAATGCACCTTTTTATTTATTTATATATGTGTATATTGTACATTGTAGATATGTATATTCTGTAGTGCAAAAACAAAAACCAAAGAGCAAAGTGTACCGGAGTCAAATTCCTTGTTTGTATGTACAAACTTGGCAATAAAGCTGATTCTGATTCTGATTCTGATTCTGATTAGTTATTTTAACCCATGGAACAGGTTCTTAAGCACTTTTGATGTTAATGTGCTATACATAAATTTGATATTGACAATTTTTTTTAAAACTATTAATTTGGCCTAAAGAAATAACCTCGTCACTTTTTGTGTCTATTAAAACCAATAAAAATATACCCATGTACACGCCTACATATGTAGGTAGACATAAGTAAGGGCTTGATACAGGGTTAGTACAACAGAAATTAAAAGAATCCTAAAATCATGGTGTGTTTGGTTTATTTTACATAGAAAATAGCCCTCACAGAAACAGAGGGGAAAACTAACCCCGTCGTCTCTGAGAAGTCACAAAAATAGAGATGTATGCACAGAAAGAGAGGATTTGTCTCTGGGTAATTTTTTCCTTTAAAATGAAAAAGATTGTCATATTTGAACTAAGCTGTGCCTTATAGAAAATGATTTAGACCAAAGTATAAAGTATTTATTTTATTTGAAAACAAAGCAAAGAAAATGCTGATTTCCTTTAATTTGGCCTCAATTTAATCCAAAACAAAAGCTATTTACTGTACCTTCCATTACAAAATATAAATTTTATACACCCCTCTTATACACGCTCCTTCGGTCATTGCTACGAGCCATTCTTGCATTGCTTTGGTGTGTATAACTTTTGTGTTGTGGCATGAAAAAAAGGAATACAAGTACACTTTAATTAGATGGTGTGAACCTAAAGAACTTTGAATAAAAAAGTCAACATGGTAAATTCCTAAATTTGGCAACAACATGAACTAAAATTTAAACTAGTCCATGTGATCATAAGCATCACTTCTGTCTAAGTAAGCTAGAAGCAGCTGGATGACTTCGCCTTGCATTGCCATTGCCATCTTTTATGAACCTACATAGAATATCTATCAAAGGCTCTCATATTATGTATATGCATGTGTGCAAGATCCATATATGGTACATTGTTTATTACTGCATCCCTTTAACATTCCACCTTTACACGTATAATATCCTGCCGTTTAATTATGAACCACTTCCTTTTCCCTCCCATCGTAAAGTCCTGCAACATATTAGCTGAGCAGGATGTGGTTAAAGCAGCACTCCAACAGCACATCTTAATAGAAAGCCTGTTTGTATACTTTAGCTGGGATGGAAGGATGCATGTGGGATCACTGCCCACAGACCACAGAGTCCTCCTGGGCTGCTCTTAGCTGGTAATGGACCAGTGGTACCCGATGCCCCCACAATGTTACAGAAAAGCCAACCACAACACATATCTATAAGTTAAACCCAGAGAGACCCCTTGTGAAACATAAAAGTGGGGTTGCATAGTGACAAATCCTGTCTAATCTGTGTATGAAATGACATTGAACTCAGTCTTAACAAATTTGTTTGATGAGATTTCTTTCGTCTTGTTCATTCTTTTTCTACTTTAATTAACTAAGGACTTAACATTAGGAATTGCTCCTAAACAGTTTTAGAGTTGCATGGACAAGGTGTACGTCTACATGGCAATCATGCATGGTTTATGCATATAAGAATAACGTAAAATGTCCGGAGATACTTGTCATCCAGAAAAACCATTAATACGTTGTTAGTTTATGCACCGCTCCAATGAAAGTAAGGATCCAAACATGGATTTGTCAATGTTATGTGGGAGTATACAATGTTCTCTTCAGTAAATCTGAAGGGAACAGATTTACAAAACTGCGGCCCCCTTGGCTGCAACCAGTTTTGGTAACCCCCTCATATAGGTTTCTTTTTCATATGCAGTTTAATATCAAATGAGATTAAGGTACACATCAACTTAAAGGTCAGTAAGACATGTCCACCTGAAAACTGTGTATTTACAAAACTATCTTTGTTTTTGTCCTTTTAAAAATTGTCCTGATAAATATCAGGAATGTCTTCATTCTCAAGAAAAACAGCACGAAATGTTCTAGTGACTATGCCAGATCTGTAATGCAGTCACTGTAATACAGTGAACCCTCGCTATATCGCAGTTCACCTTTCACGGTCTCGCTGCTTCATGGATTTGCATCGTGCATTGTGTTCTGCATTCTGATTGGCGAAACAGTCTCTCTTTTGCCCAGAAGAAAAAAAGAGTGACAACAACTACCGATAACTATGTTCTTCTCTCGAAAAAACACACCTGCACCGCAGGCTTTAGAAGAAAAGAAACGCTACAGAGCGGAATCAGGATGCAGCAGCTCAGTCAGAAGAGCAGTGAAATACGCGTGAGTCACTATTTGTCCTACTGTACCTTGTATTTTTTTTACATAATCATTTTTCATTTTCTCCCGTTCTAATCCAATGACTCGGGTCGCGGTGGGGCGGTGCTGATCTCCGCAATTTGAAGCCTTCAGTTCGTATTGATAATTCAAATTATTATTTTACAGTAGAGTAGTTATTTGTAACAAAAAAACGTTTATACAGTACTTTTATTTGTTAAACAAATGCTTGGGCCTGTAAAAAGGCTTTGTTCTTTGGTTTCAATGTATTATGGAGTATTTCATTGTATAATAATTGTAAAAAAAAATAAAGGTTACTACTTCACGGATTTCGCCTATCACGGGTTCTTCTTGGAATGTAACCCCCGCGAAAAACGAGGGTTCACTGTATACCAAAAACAAAAGAAGGTGGCGCTGAGCATGTATCTTAAGTTAGCTGTTACGCCTTGGTCAAAGATGGGTTATGACATAGCTGATTTCAAAAAGTTGGAGATCTGTTATTTTACAAAATCTGACAAAGCAAGCTAATCTTATATAGATTCCAAATAGCACAGTGGAGCAGTTGGTAGCACTGTTGCCCTTCACCAAGAAGGTCCTGGTTTATAATCCCAGCGTAGGGTCTTTCTGCATGGAGTTTGCAAGTTCTCCCCAGTTCTTTCTGGGTATACTGGCCTCCTCACACAGTCCAAAATCTGTTAGGTCAATTGGTCTCTTACAGCTGTCTACGGTATGAGTGCGAGCGCGTGTTTGTATGTCCTGTGTGTCACTGTGCCGCTTCCCAAAACTCCATTCAACACCATATTCCTTTGTCATATTATCACCTTTGCCATAACTGCTGGTTTGATTCCATACACACCCACTGCTGTTTTGTTTTATTTTGTTTAGTTAGATATTTTGCCCTTTGTGTAGAACTTTGCATGTTTGATTAGGTGAAGATTATTGAATCGGATAGCGGATTGTATCAGGCTGTTGATTTAATAAATGCCACGTAGATAAAGAGAAGGCGTTTGTGTTTATTTTGTGCAAAAGTGATTTGTCAGTCAAAATAAGGTCAAAGTTCCCCACGTTTCGGCAGAAACAGTTGATTAAACAGTGACATCTAGTAATAGTTATCAATTATTACTGAGTATTTAACTGTTGTAATTATCAAGGGCTTTAGGCTACAATTACAACACCAGAGGACATCTCTGGCTTCGATTCATAAATTAGGATCTTTGGTAAAGAAATTATTTTGTCAAATTATGGTTTTCAATTATAATTATTGATAAATATTAATTAATCAATAATCATAATCCTAGCACTGCACTCAAACCATTAACTTCCTTTTCTGTCATGCCAACAAAAGACACTGTATCATCATCTCTTTCAGAATGGAGAAATAATGCCTAAAAGCCTCAAAGATCCATCGGAAGATAGAGTAAAGATCAAACATATTCTTGCTCTTGGCGGACTTTACTGAGAAAAGGAAACTAGGAGGAAGAACATGAGAAAGAAGCCAAGTAGCCCTGAGCTGGAAGGAAGCTCTCTGGCACTGGGGAGTTTTGTCTGTGTTATGGTTCATGAATGACATGTTGGCAAAAGAAGCCTTTGTTCAACCAACCTGACATACTACTTTTCCAAATGTGTAAAATAATCATATACATTTAGGAGAAGTCAAAAACATTTAAATTATACTTTTATATATATTTTTATGTTGATTTTGAATTTCACTCAAATAGATTCATATATTTCTAAGATAACACACAAAGCATTAATAAAAACACAGAAATGGGCCCAAACAATAGTATAAGCTCATCCTGACTTTGACCCTCTTTTGAAAAAAAATGTATATTATGTTTGTGAAATGAGGCCTCTCTCTGTATAACAATCAGGTAATCACAATTACATACGCAAGGCTTTGAGAGCTGATACAGACAGAATGAACTGGCAGCTCTCCATAGCCAGGATATGCTGTTCCTCCAGGCTCTGCAGGACTGGATCACTGCTGCCTGCCAAGCCCCCCTCTCCACCACCTACCCCCCATTTCCCAGGAGAATGGCTGTTTGTCATCAACAAGGACTATTTTGGCAGCTTGCACTTTGATGAACACCCAAGTATTATGCTTTTATACTGGAAGAAGCATTGTACTGTTTGCGCAATGTGCCAAGGAAACAAAGACAAGCAGAACACTTAATTACCAGCAATGCTATATTAAGCCATTTCATTGTACATGGTTGTAAGTATAGCATAAATACAATGGAGAGAAGGTGTTATATGGCTTGCTTCCCTAATGCAGTACAACAAGAACATCTTGCCGACAGAACCACAGTTGAGGGTGCACAGCAGGCTTACCAGGGTTTGGCAAATATTACAGCAAGATGCCAGCAGAAAATAAATCAAATCATAAATTTAAAGAGAGGTTTCTTGTGGTGAAAATAATTTTAATATATTTTGGTACAGCAGTATCTACGAGATACTATTAATCACCTCCAAACAGGGATGTCTTGTGTTGCCCTTGAAGAGTCGTATCAAATAGTGGCTAGGGTATAGGCTGTTGCAATAAACAAGAGAAAATGTATACTGCACTGATGTGACATACAAGGTATTAATAAAAATGGACGGTAATACAAACTGAAAATAAGCACATTTTAGAAGTGTACTTGTGTGGCCTTTCAAGGAAATATAATCCCAGCTTTGCTTTCCTATGCACCTCATGACATGCATACAACTAAGCAAAACATGTTCTGGGTGCAAGTGAAAGATGCGCCAACCCCCCCTCTATAGACCTATAGGCTTATATGACACCCACTGTTGCTTGCCGTCCTGAGCTATAAGCCACACATCCCATATCAGAAACCAAGACTGGCTACTGAAAAGCAGCAACTTAATCAAACTTCTTCTTGTGGCTCGCTGTGTCTGCACTGATGAAAATTCACTCACCTCGCCATGCTTTCATCCCCAGAGGGTCAGGTGATCATTAAAAACCTTTCATTCAAATTCACACATACAGAAAACTGAAGCCCATCATAAGCAACACCCATAGTTCACAGATAGGACCCGACGTTTTGAACAGTGGGCTTAATTTCTTCACAATAACACCAAATGTGCTAAAAAAAAATTAAGCTTCTCAAAATTAATTAATCTATTTATTTATTTTTAACAAGCTTCAGTCTTAATGTTACCGAGCATTTAATATTTTATTCCTTCAAATATCAAGATTTTGCCATGACTGAACTCCACTCTGTGGTCTAAAAAACACAATAAATTATTTGTTGTCAATATACTGCATAACTGATAAACTATGGCTTAATTACTGCAGGCAGGAATATGTAAAAGATTGGCAGAATCATTTATGTGTTTTGTTAGTGTTATTATTGTGCAAACTCATGTTTCATAAAATGCTAATCTGAAGGTCCCTTTTTACATGAATGTACTAATTAAAAAGCAAGCTATAAAAATATTTGTAATTATTATATAAATTCCTTTTTAGCTTTTAAAGCAGCATGAGTCCTAAAGATACATTTTAGATTTTAATGAACATTTACTAATTGTAACCCTAAAACTGTCAGGGTTTTTTCATAATGTAATTCCATTTTATGGTTTACAACACAATAAATGATTTATCATCAGTTTCACTTCCGGTACACTGGATTGTTTCCGGTTTGCTTATCTTACAGCCTAGTATTTATGAAAGATTAACAGTCACATTTGTTCATATGAATCATAATTGTTTGCTGAATCAGGGTTCACATATATTCGTAGTATCACGACCAGCTGCCGTTTTTAATTAGTATGAAGAGTGTGGAGGGAATTTGGCTTTTTGGAGGTAAACTAAAAACTAAATTGTGCCACAAAAAAGGTGAAGAGAACACATTTCAAGACCCTTTACTCCAAGACAAAAGTCAAAGATCATCTAGCTCAAAATGAAATGTTTTTTTGTTCGCTTTTAGAGATTGGTATAAAATTCATTCAATCATGTCATTGTCGTTTTTAAAAATCAACATTTTCTATTTTTACGTCTTAAGAAACAAAGAAAACTTTTGCAAGGATGGATACATTTTCTACCCATGGGGTTTTATTTGTAGAAAATTATGTTAAGGAAAGCTCATCGTTTACAACCTAATGACAAGAAATATACAACTGATGTCATTCTGTTGTGGAAATTCAATTCAATAATCACATTAAAAAACTGTAAAATAGCTAAATTCTACATTTGTTAATATATCTGTATTTAAAAACAATTGTTTCTGTATGATTTTCAGCCAAAGTTATTAAGAGACACATTGTAAGGTCAGAAGAGCCACTTGTCTGAATTTAGAAAAGCAATAGGATTTGACGTTAAATTACATATCTGTAGCATTGAGTGATGTTACAGCATGTTGACCAAGCAGTGGGTTCAAATCGGTGAGTTTGAAAAAATCAAAGGTGAAATAAGAAGCTGGAAAAAAAGACTATAACCTAAACAGAATAATTCAGATTTTCTAAATTGTTTTTTTTTAAGAGGGTATGAGTCAATATTTTGCATGCAACAGATAAATGTCTGTAGTTTTACATTAATAAAACATAGATTAGTTTTCTAACAACTGCTCAACCGGAGTCAATGAGCAAAGCAGATTCCTAAAATAGGTCCAAATGTAAAAAAATGACAGCATTTAGGATTTGTGCCTGCATCTTCCTGCCTTACTTTGTCAAAATAAAATTCATTATACAGCGTATATGTTGCACATGCATGTTGTAACATGATACATCCTTTTAGAACATTTGCAATACTTTAATAGGACAAAACAGACAAAAAAAAACTGAAGAAGGGAAACAAATGTAAGAAAATAAAGCTGCAACAACTTGGTCGCACAGGTGTGTACAACCTTCAACTAATACTTTGCTGATTCATTTCCAAGTTCCAGTCTTCTTGGCAGAATTATAGAGAATCTTTATAGCTGTAAATAAAGCTCAGCTGTTCTAGCAGAAGCAAAAGTTTTTTTTTCTCTTTTGCATCTTTTAGCTACAGCCCTAGTTTGCATACAGGTTACAAGGATCATAATGAGTCATTGTACAAATGAATCAGTCAGGAAAAGGGTACAAAACAACAGTGACATTACTAAGACATGACTTTTATCTATAATTGATAAAAAACAAGACTGAACATGGCCAGGAAGGCTGCCAAGTGTCTGACAGTAACACTGAAGGAAGAGGAGGTTTGGTTTGTACCGGTTGTGTTCTAGTTGTGACAAGTCTCTTGTATTCCTGAATGTCTGGACTAAGAATTAAGGTACAAAGACAGAATCTCCTCTTGCCAAAGAAAATATCCAGGCCTGGCTAAAACCTTTTGGAAGAATAAAACCACTATGAAACCAAAATTGAACTCTTGTCCACATATCCAAAAGATAAATTTAAAACGAAAACAGAACATCACCAAAAGAAACTGGCTCTGGTGGTATTTTTCTTCAGATGGAACTAGACTCCTTGTAAGGTGGACAAAATCATAAACAGTTCTTATTAGCTGTCAGTTTTATCCAAAACCTTCAGGTGTCTGCTGGAAAGCTGAAGATGAAGAGAGGTTTTATTTTTCAGTATGAGTGTAAATCCAAGCTTACGCCAATACCAACAGCAGTCCAGAATTAAATCTGACTGAAAATATGCAGGGACCACCATGACCATCAGATAGATTTGGAGTACTTTTGGAAGATACAGTGGGCAGATCTGGGATGCTGGTAGACTCTTACCAACAACGACTTGAATGGATTTAAAAGGAGATAAAGCAAAGGGTTATTTTAAGGGTGTTCACACATATTCGTCCAGGTTTTTGCACTTTGTTTTATTTTTCCCCCCTTCTAAAAGATTTGTTGATTTTCAGTTGACTTGTTCAGAATTATTCCCATTGAAGAAGAAAAAATTAAAAATAAAATTCCCATCACAAACAACATACATTTTAACAAAGGTGTGTAGACTTTTTATATTCTCTGTAAACTGTTCTTAAGAGAGCTTGAAACTTGCACCGGAAGTTGCAAATTCTATGATATTCTACGACTTCTACATTCAACCAAGCTTCTAGAATGAGCCCAATGATGTCGATGTTATTCTAAATAAATAGGGCTTAAAAAGGAGAACATAAGCAGCTGGAATGTGACAGGTACTTGTGTAAAACAGTATATCTTAGATATATCGCTTCATTATCACTTCCTTCACAAAGATGACAGTGTCAAGGCTTCCTCCTCCATCTATCATGTGTTGGTCGTGGTGAAGACTAATTCAACACCACTGGGATCACAGTAATGCTTTGTCTACAATGTTACAGTGTCCACAGAGATCTCGGCTTCTGTTTTAGCAGATCAGTACCTCTAACAGTGCAGACCCGCTGGTTTCCCCTCAGTATCCTCTTTCATATTGGACCGCTTAAGACAACAGTCCCTGGGCTAATCTCTGCACACCTCTTATCTACCCACACCAGACTATGTGTCTGTATGTGTGTGTATGTTAGAAATTGAATAAACTCGTTCTGTAAAAGAGCAATATGTCCACAGAGAAAGCAAGGAGAAGACGAAAACAAATATCGGACCAAAAGAGGATAACAACTGAAAAGAAAGACTGATAATTTGGCCAGGTAGAAGACAACACAGATGTCAGCTGCCATCTGGTGTTTGGAATCAATATATGTGCTAACCAGTGCTGAAATAGAAAAGGGCTTTGAATTCCTTTACCATTCTCAAGTTATCGGGACAAGGAGAGGATCAGCAATACAATAGGGATAAACGTTCCTGTACACATCAATCTGATATGCCAATAGAAAGTCTAGAGTTCAACGCTGCAGCAATAACATCCAATTATTCTTCATGGTATCTCGAAGGGCGCACGTAGTATCACTGCAAATAATGTCAAGTCATTTCAACTTGAATGGAGTCTTATAAAGAACTGATTGTTTTGTATCGAACTTGCGGATGCGGGAGAGATAATTTCCCACTTCAAGTTCCCGAATGAGGACATAATTCTCTATGAGAGTGATGATGTCACCCAATTTAGCTAACTGTTTCCAACCAGTTGTTGCAAAGCTGGGAAGATACGCTGTCGTTTGTGGCTAAACTAAATTACTTTTCAAGTTCTACTTTTTTGCTGGGTTTTCTTTTTGTTTTTTTACAGATTTACCGCAATGCCCTTTGAGGACCTTCAGTCGCTGACCTACTGAATGTCTTGATTCAACTTCAAGAAACATTAGAAAATGCAGTCCTCTGCTGAGGGCACATAGACAAGGCTTTGATCAAGTATTTAAACCCCAGACTTTAAAGTGGTGCTTGATTATGAAGTTGAAGGCAAAGGATACATAACTTTTTATAAATAACAATCCGAAAAGTGTGGCATGTATTTCCATCTAGCCCCACTAAGTCAGTACTTTGCAGAACCACATTTCGGTGTTACTGCAGCTGCTGGTTGTTTGGAGCTTTTCCTTGCTTGCCCATTGTAATTTTAAGAATAGCTATAGCTCAGTCAGTCTGGATAGAGAGCAGCTGTAAAAATCAAGTTTCAGGAATGGCCATAGATTTATAATTAGAATTAGATCTGGACTTTGACTAGGCCATGCCAACACATGAATATGCTTTAAACTACAGCATTCCATTGTTGTCTTGTTGTCTAGCTTCTTAATGTTTTCTTTTTGTTGTTTTTTTCTAGCATTGGCCTGTATTTAACTCGATCATTTAAAGCTGCTTCCCTGCTAAAGAAACGTGACCCAAAGGATGACCGCCACCACAAGGGGTGGCCATTTATAATATAGTTTATTGTTATCGCGAAAGAAAAACGTTGCAATAAGAATTTGTCATGCAATGATCTAATTGATTAAGTTTGTGAACCCAACAATTGACAATGTGAATGAGACTGCCAGAAAAATCTGGCCAGACATTTGAATATATTTCTAATGTTCTATTTGCAGACGAGGAATATAACGTAGTTTATTCCATCTCATACAACAAATGTTTTTTTTTAACCTATGGGGCACCTCTGTCTACTCCTCTGTAAATTAATTACTGTGTGTTAATTACAACAAGTACATCTGAGGCCCCTGGGCTACTGGCGAATGAGCTTAATCAAACGCAGGGACAGATATTAGCTTCATTATTAAGCATTTGAAGGGTCAAATGCCAATGGAGTACATTGGAGTCCATGGGAACTGTTGGTATCCAGAGAACTTCAAGTCAGCCAGCCCTTCCATGCACACGTCTCATCATAAAGAAGCTTTCATTTTTTTCCTTCCTGCATAAATAAAACCTGCATGTTTGTTTATTTAGTTTTCATATCAGTTCAGCCAAATAGAGCAAGAACTTCTAAGCTATGCTCTGACGTTGTTTCTCTGTTTCCACATTCCGTTGTTTTATACAATATTGTATTTTTAAAATAGGACACACACAGGATCTACTAATGGATGCACTCAATCTCGATTTGCATTCTCATTTTGTTAGAACATCAGCTGGAGGATTTCTTGAAATTGAGGTGAACTATTCACGTTAGACATTTCCCTTCTTCTCCTCCTCTTCGTCTCTGTCTCGTCTCTCTCAATTTCTTCAATTTTTACAGTCGGCTGCTGCTTTGTTCCAAATTTACCCCTGAAGGCCAACATGCTGAACAACCAAACCATTTCTCCATTATGGGGATACAGGGATCATACGCATGAACGTAAATGGCAAGCACACACCGAGGACATGGCCCTGCAGAAACATCTCCTGGTTCGATTCGTATGCTGGCAAGCGCTTTCCACAGAAACTTGCCATCATGCCAGAGGAACTCTAATTATTCCAGATTTGACATTGCTGCAGTAAAGGACAGAAGAATGAGTTGATTGTCTTTGCACTGGCATGAATTGTAGTTTCTATGGTGATACCTTATATAAGGACGGACAGCATGGCTTCTTCTATGGTCCTATACGGGAACATAACTCCACATGGGTGTGAACAGATTCTTTACCACTTGAGTGTGAGGAAGCAGAAGTGATGATCCTCCTGAGAGTTGTAGGTTGGAAGAAGTGCCGAGAGATGCAAAGAAGCTTCCACCCACCCTGACAACACATTGACGGTATTTTTTAAAGCTGTGAAGCTATGTAGGCTGGATTCTCAGCCTAATGCTTTTGTTCCTTAGATTCTAAGGGAGAGGAGAGATGTTCTAAGTTGTCCAAAGTTTAGGACATTGTTTTATAATCTACTTCTCCTTTTAATTTCTCCACAACTTTCTGATGTGTTCCTTGGTCTTCATGATCGCTGTCACCCTTAAAGAACAGCTGACAGGAGGACTCTGTTTACTACTGTTGTGACTTCAAATGGCAGTTGGTTTCAACAGATTGTATTTACCGGAATCAAAGTAAAAGACAACTATAAAAATCATGTATCATTTTCCTTCCACTTAACAAATATGCTCTAATTTGTGCTGGTCTATCCCATAAATCCTACTGAAACACATTGTTGTTGTTTTTTGGCTGTACTGTGACAAACTATGAAAAAAAATAAAAGGTATAACTTATTTTGCTGTAAGCAAAGTTATTTTAGAAACTGAATTAACAGATAAACCACATATTAATGTTATCTCAACCCAACATTAAAGTAAAAAAAAAACCTCAGGGTTCTTCTAGGTCACTCCAAGTGCTATCATCACAGCTTAGCTCAGTTATAATTACAAATGGCCCCAAAGGTCGTCCTTACTAATTACAGGTGCTACTGGACAGGTTGGCTTTTAAAGGCAGACCCTTTGGAGCTTTAAAAAAGAACCATTGTCAGTGCCTTGGTTTGGTTGGTCACAGCTTCTTGCCCACGTACCCGTTCTTTTCTTGAGTAAGCCTCTAGCCACCTCTAACAAAGCTGCATAGCCATGTGTATAAACCAGGGTTCAAGAACTCTTAAAGTAAAAACAGAAGCCCTGTGCAGCTTCAGTGTTAGTGAATTGTCTTGTCTTTATCAATGAATGCTCTTCATAGCAGAAAAAAAGGATACAGTATCTCTTCTAAACTTAGACAGCAATAAAAGAATAATTTGACAAAAAATGTGTTATTCTGTATGGATTTGTAAATGATAAAACTATCAAGCGACTTTGCCTAGTCTGGCACCGGAAACCTGCAGGGAGTGAAGGGGAAGATGGATTCAGTCTCAGATATCAAGAAATCCTGGAAAAAAATGTATTGTTGTCTGAAGCTTAGCCCCCGTTGGACTTTCAAACAGGACAATACCTCAAGGTCCACCAAGGCTTGGTTTCAGAAGAAGTCAGAAAGATGATAGAGTGGCCATCACAGTCGGCTGACTTGAACACACTCTGTTTTTCATTTTGAAACCACGGTAGTCATTAAAAGTTGAATTTTGTGTTGAATTTGGAAAAAGCACTTGGGAGTTAGGCTGGAGTTCATACTTTGTTAGTGATGCTGAGCTATTTAAGTGGTTTGTGTTTGTTTGAGTCGGACACATTCATTTCAGTCAAGTGTTGGACTCAGATAGATGCCAGGGGGTAGAATATTCTGATGGGGACATCCCTGGAACAAAAACCTACTTTCCAGGTGTGAAACCAAATGGCATAAACAGGAATAAACCAGCTTCCTGCTGATGCAGAGAAATCAATGTCTTGCCAGTCCCTGAGACAGAAAATTTGTGGACAGATTAAAATAATATGTTAGTATGTGGCTTGTCAAGGTTCTACAAAGATTCTCTGCAAACCCCCATTTTTAAACCGATTAAATATGATTCACAGCTGTCAGATTCTATCAGATTCTGTCAGCTGTCAGACTGGCCTATTCTACATCCTATTGTGGGATAAACAGAAACACATACAAGAATATTTACACACATACACACACCCGTACACGCACACACGCACTCGGAGTGACATCTATCTGCAGTGACTGATGGCCAAGAGGGTTCAGGCTGTGGCTGCTTTAACAGCTTATTAATTTAATGACCATCTGCACATCTGCCATGTTCTTATGCTCCATCACCCTCGGAATGAATGAATGCAGATTGAGTGTTGTCAATGTAAATCAAATATTAACCTGCAGCTGTACATAGAGATTTAGTGTCAGCCAGGCGGATCTCTCTAAATATCCACTGGCACCAAACCATATACAGCAGGGATAATAAGTATTCAATCCCATTGATGATTTTGTCAGTAAATATATTTCCGATGAGGCTACTGACATGAAATTCACAACCAGTTGACGAGAATAACCCAAGTAACCCACACAGAACCATTCTAGCACATATAATAGATTTCCTCTCAAACCAGTTGAGAGTTTCATTTTCTGTGCGATGGAATCATTTATTAGATGGCAGCAGGTTCTAGAACTATATGCTAAAAGCCCCAAACCACGATATTACCATCCTCAAACATTACTGTTGTGCTGTTTTTGGAGTGATACAGGGAGCATCGGATGAGGCTGGTTTGTGGTGAATAATGTTATTCCACTTCAGCATTATGGTCCTAAAAGTCCTCACTGGAATATTCAGAAGTTTAGAAAGACATTTTATCCTTTGAATACAAACCCACCCAAATCTGAAGTTTTATCCAACATAAGCAGCAGATAAATGTTTAAGATACAATTTTTTCTTGCCATCCTTGCCAGGTATGCGAGACAATCACCCGCTTTGTTTTGGCAGTATGTGCTCCACGTGTTGCTGATACCTTAAATAATTTTGTGCAGTTTTTATAAAACTTTGAAGTGTAAGCAATGGCAATTGCTTATGAACCAATTACTTTGTACATGCAAACCTGGAAACAGTGATGGGAGGGCTTCTAGTGCTTCAAGGCAGCTGATATGGGATGCCAGTAATGCCAAAATTTGTCAGCAAAGACTTATGGGCCTAAAATGCTTTTGCTATTATGAAGAATACCCTGATGTTTTCTCTATTGTAATAGTAGAATTTGTTTATTAATGATTCTATAATGCTGAAAATGAATTGGTTTTGATTTGCAGTGTTGTGTGTGTCATAACGAGAGGTATGGGAGGGTGGTTGGAACGAGGTATTTTAAACTGTATTATTTTCAACATACAAATTGCCTTTTTGAATGAATATATATATATATTACGTATAGGAAGCATGACATGCAGTGGAACCTCTGAACACAACAAGAACTCTTTTTATAGACCATCAGTTAGAACTAAACCAGCTGATAATAATTTTCACAGAAAGGGGGCAGGGTGGTGTTCTGAATATTGTCAGATTTCAGTGATTTTCTTTCCTTGTCTTTTTGCTGCTTTTTTCCTGTTTGTGCTCAAGACTTATTCTCAGTGTCATTCCACTTTTTTTTTTTAATCAGACTAATTTGTGTGGATTTCTTGGGTGTAAATCCTGCGTAAAAATGACATTTTTGTTGTATTTACCAGGTTGGTTTGTCCAAATGTTATTTTCCTGTTGTAGATTACAGCTCTACCATCCAATGAGGAGCAGTACTTCTGTTATATAGTGAACCACTTTAAACCAATTGTATATTGAATCGATAGAACACATATTTAAAGACAAAGAAATCTATGGGGACTATGCTGTATTTATTCATGCAGTCTCAGAAATGATCCAGTCCATTTCTATTCATTGCACCACACTCACTTCCTATCCATACGGAGAGGAAATGTCAAAGACTGTGTTAAGTTTCCAAGACGTTATGAAGGAGCCGCTGCCCTCCACCAAAGGTCAAAATTGACCTCCTCACATCCTCACACTTCCTTCACAAACTGCACACCAAGAGCAGCTGCTTTTTAACACAGTCCAGGCCTCACTGAAACACAGAGGGCTGCGCATGGCTTTGATCTGCGTCATGTCACAAAGCTAAAGGTTCGGAACAGGGCTGAGGGGAACAATCTCTGTTCTTCTCACGACAAAGAAAAAGAGGTCTCAGGACTCTGAAAGAATAAAGGCCCAAATATAAATATATATAAAATGTTATTCGACTCTTTGATGTTTTCCCTTTAAGGCCACAGTGCACGGTTAGCCACAGAAATGAATTCAGCACACTGCCATACTTTTCCCTGAGAAGACATCAAGGAGAAACTGGGCATCTTGTTTTCTTTTTTCCTCACAGCCGAGCTGATTCAAACTGCACACCTGGATGAGGTGAGGACATGAAGTGGATTTCTGTCCCACGGCACACAGCCTGGTTTTTCTCTCCGCTGTGACTCACAAAGCCCTGAGATGACATCACGTAAACCCCCACAGCTGCTCAGCAGCTCTTGTTCATTTCTTTTGTCCATCTGCAAATATTCTTTTCAGTTCCAAACAAAGCAAGCTTAGATTGAATTGTTTAAGGAGGCTGGAGTAGACTGTGGGGAAAATAAATGCCAGAAACAAATAGGGCAATATTTGCTGTTTTCTTTCGCAATCACTAAATTCCATGTGAGTAAAACTTTCCAAGGGATTTGCTTGAAATATTTAAAACTTGAATTCGTTTGAGCCATATTCTGGTTTTGTCTTTTACCTCTCCAGTTGCCCAATCATATTCTACTCAGATGTGAACAGTCTAGAAGCAGCCTCTTACAACATTCTGGCTCTTCTGTATTTGGTTCTGTAGGATGTCAGGCTGAATCTGACCCCTGTGACTGCATCCACAAAGGCCACTCAGTCTACTCCAGAATGAGCAGCCATTTAAGGGTCAACACACAAAGCTTTGCAGATTGGCTCACGCTGGGGAAAAAAGCTATGGTTGTAAAGCAGAGCTGGAAATTTGCTACAGGACTCAAAGCGTTCTCAGGCACAAACAGAACAGAGGAAGCCCTGAGAAGATGAGGGTCGCAGCAAGTGAGCACAATTCAATTAAATGACTTCCTCCCTGATGAGTCTGGAATTCAGAGGGGGATCTGGGAGAGCACAGTATCCCATAACCTGTGATATGTCTGACAAAACTTGCGTCCTAAACACAGAATTGTTGCTGTTCTGACTCTGATGTAGAGTGCCTTGCAAATATATGGTTACTCCTTCAATCTTTACATGTTTTGTTATTTAAGATCCATTAACTGTCAAATTTGGAGAGTGCATTGTAGGGGCGATGTACTAAAGAGGACATAATACAAATGCATGCCACATTTTTTAAAATTTCATTTGGAAAAAAAAAGGTTCATCCTTTCTCTTTACAGTTAAGTGCCTCTCTGTGTTGTTTCATCTCATATCATCCCAATAAAATACAAAGAATTGGTGGTTGAAATGTGATAAAATGTGAAAAAGTTCACGCCGTATTAGTACATTTGCACGGTCCTGTAACTCTAGGACTTTGTCATGAGATGAAAGTGACACCAATGAATGTAGTCAGACCTGGTTTTCATTCATTTCAATGCAGTCATCGGAAGCATAGGATTTCTCACGGTCTTCCTAACTCTTCTTTCTCTGTGTGATTAAATAAAATTTGATCTGATGTTTTGCCCTCATTACAGTTAGACGGCATCCTGTGGCACCATGTTGATTATTAACACTCCAAAAACAAACTAAAGAAGGTAGCACAGGAAACAAGCGCCAGGTGGGGGAGAAAATCGTTGCTATTTGTGGACAATGATGAGCATCAAAGAAAAGAATCTAAACAGCTGGGTATTCTGAGCAGGCGTCTGATGACGACAGGACAGACCAGTGGAAATATAAGCCATGGCTTGCTTCACTTTACATGCTGTGAAATAAACCTAGACACTAACGTTAACCCAAAGACCACCCCAACTCTGAAGCAGATGTCCCTATGTCATTGTTGTTGCCAGTTCAGCTGGTCAATTCCTTTAAAGAGACAGAGAATACCAAACCCTGATTCTAAAAGTTATTTTGAAGAAAACCTTTACAGTGAAATGTAAACTTAGCTGAGCTTATGCAGGCATAAATAAATATATGTGAAAAACACCAGCGCCATGCAAAAATATGTTTCAATTAGTGCAGATTTAGAACATTGAAGAAAAACTATGCAATTTTACTCTGCTACTCATAAATAAAATCCAGAAAGTTTGACCTGAGTTGGGAGTGCTGTAGTTGCAAGCCGAAAAAACTAGGATTTGCTAATTGCTGTGGTGGCTAATTGCTATCAGCAATACAAGCAATAAAATGGGTAATAAAAATAGAAATAAAATATGGACTTGTAGTCATGTCAAATAAAAAAAAATGAGCAAACCTGAGCAAAGAACAGTAGGAATGTAGACAATGTATTAGAAAATAATCTATTTCTCAAGAGGTTATTTGTTAAAACACAAAAGGAGCTTGTTCACAAACATACATTTTATAGTACTATAGGTCCTACTGGTTTAAATTGATAAAACCATCAGAATGGTTTTATACTGGCCACCCTAACTACATTTGTATTTGCTGGAAGCTAAGCTGGATACCCAACTTTGGGTCCGAGCTCAAACTTTCCTAATCAAAATTCCACTTCTTGGGAACTCTTTGTTGTTTTCCCCACCTGGACATTGGAGATTAAAAGGACAAAGAGAACACACCATTAATGAACCTGTTAGAGGCTGCAATCAGAACAATCAGGCTGCAAACATGCTTTAAGTCAAATAAAGAATCGGTGGCAGGACCTCAAATTTGATGTTCGCAGACACGCTGTCTGACTGAGCTTCAGATATTCTGTAAAGACAAATGGGCAAAAGTTTCAGTCTCTAGATGTGCAAAGCTGGTAGAGACATACCCTGGATGACGTAAAGCTATAATTGCTGTGAAAGATGGTTCTGCAAAGTATTGGCTCAGGGGGGCTCAATGCACGCTACACTTTTTGTGATTTAATTTATTTATTTTATTTAAAAAAGAAGAGACATAAAATCCAAAAAACAAATTCTAAAGATTGTTGCTGTAACGTGGAAAAACTTTAAAAAGGGGAATGAATGCTTTTACCAAGTACTGTAAATGAATACAGTAGCTCCAAATCAAAAGAAAAAGCAACATCAAGTAATATCAGTCATGCTGTTCTTATCTATACGGTGACACAAAGAGCTGGTTACTCACACTACCAACCTCGCCCTCTTTCTGTCTGCCTATATATTCTTTTTCTCACTCATATCAGCCTCTTAAAAAAAAACAACTCTTTTGATTCTTTTTTTTCCAATCATCCCACACCTCAATGTGCTGACCGGCCTTCTGTGCCTGCTCTCCTTGGCTGTATCCACATGAAGAATATGTAATTACAGGAGACTCTGGGGCTGATAGATGACTATGTGAAGCCACAATGCAGCCCAGGAAGAGTCATTCTGCCCAGGGCCCATTATCAGATTAGCAGCCCCTCTTCTTGTCTGCCTGGGCACTGCTAAAACCTCCTTCTCTTCTTTAGTGTTCCAGAAGTGCCAGGTTACACACCATTGTCCTGTTTGGCACAGCTACAAGGTCAACTAACAGAAAAAGCAACAGAAAGAAGCAAAGAGAAAAATATGTGTGGGAGGAAGGAGCAGATTAAGTGTCAGATCAAGCGAAGAGGAAGTGCAGGACATTTGGGAGAAGACAAAACAAAAAGTATATTTTCTGCTAATAATGTTTTAGAAGCTTGTGGAATGATAATGATAGGATATTATGTGGGCTTTGCAAAGGCAAGTTCATTTTAGCAGTATTTGTTTTTGGCAGCTTCTTGCAAACACGCCGTTCCAGAGCTCGGCATAGTTTCCTCAGACTGTCCACTCATCCAATCAAGCTCAATTACCCCTAACCATAGAACATACAAAAACTGACATAAATTCCTTCAAACCTCTTCTGAGCTCCCTGTGGAGATATATGTTTCCTCCCGGTGGAGGTTCTCCTCACTTGGTAGAAATGTTGAAATATAATCTGGACAGTGTCATTTAAAGTGGCTGCTCCGCTAAGAGAAAATGCAGTTACCTAATGATGATTTCATTTATTAAGGAAACCATGTGAAAAGGTAATTTGGCAGATTTTAAAGACAGCTGGGTTAAATTTTACTAGTTACCTGTAGAATCAAGAAAATACTTAAAACAGAACCAGTCTGACCACATAAAGTAGGCTAAAATATATGAAACAGCATACAACATGCCTGGATCTGAGGAAATTCAATGAGAGAATTCAAGATCTATCATCCCACAAAGAGTTGAAAAGCCATTTCTAACTCTTTGGGACTCCAGCAAACCACCATCACAACCCAAATAGAGAAAACATGAAACAGTGATGATGTTTCCCAGGAGAGGCCAAGCCACCAAAATTACTCAGAGAGCGTGTTGATGAATCAGCCTGGAGGTCTTAAAAGGACCCAGATTGATATCTAAAAGCACTGCAGGGCTCTTTTGTATTAGCTGGTAAGTGTTCATGGTTCAGCAATAAGAAAGAGACTGGGCAGAAATGGCATGCATTAGAGAGTCCTAAGGCCAAAAACCACTGCTGACCAAAAATAACGGAAAGACCCATCTCACATTTCCTACAACAACATCTTGATGATCCCCAAGACTTTTGGGAGAATAGTTTATGGACTGACAAAGCAAAAGTGGAACTTTTTGGAAGATATATATGTAATTAAATGTGACATAAAACTAACACAGCATGTCAGAAATAAATAAATAATGCCAGCACTCAAAAATGGTGTTGGTAGCATGCTATGTTGCTTGATGACCTGGATAACTTGCTATAATTGAGGGAACAATACTCTCTACCAGAAAATGCTGAGACGAGAATGTTCTGTCATCAGATTCTGACTTGAAGTTCATGCACACTTGGATCTGGCAGCAGAACAATGATCCAAAGCAGATTAGCAAATCAACTTTGAATGACTTAAAAAAAAGAAAAAAAAAGGTTTTGGAATGACCTAGTCAAAGTCCAAACTTAAATTTAATTGAAATGCTGTGGCATGACCTTAAAATGTTCGTTCTTGTTCAAACACTCTCCAATGAGGCTGAATTAAAACAATTCTGCAAGGAAGGGTGGGCCAAAAGTGCTTCACAGAGATCTTGTGCTAGTGCCAATTATCACAAATGCTTCAGGGCAGTAGTTGCCCACCAGAGTGACACAAGTTATCTGGTAGAGAGGTAAAATAATTTATCATTTGAAAACTGCATTTTCTATTAAATCAGGTCCACTTTCCCTGAAATTGAAATGTGTTTGATGACAAAAAACTTTCAAATGTGACAAAAAAGCAAAAAGAGAATCATTCTGTGGGAGGACAAATACCACAGCACTGTACATTCTTTCACACACAAAATATCGCTAACTGTAACCATTAATGTGTTGATTGGTTGGTAAAAGCATAAGGGCAATTCATGGGCCTGACCCTGTAAAGCTTTGATTCAAAGTGTTTAACCTTTAAAGAAAAATGGCCTTCATTTTACTTGAATATGAAAGACAAGACAGAAAACAGCTCAGGTGAAATGAGTTTTGTTTGTTTTATCCGGTAAAATGATTTAATTTAGTAAATTATTTCACCTGCAAATAAATTATTTACTTTAGTTTTGTTTACAACAAAGGAGAGTTAAATGCAGCAACATAGATCAAATCATAGCAGAAACAGAATCCTTACATGCGTTGCTATTCATATTGGCATGTTATTATTGAATGAGTAGCTGCTTCATAAAAGGTAGCGGCAGCTGTTCTGATGTATAATTTGTTGACAGAATGTCAAAGTCATGTTGTATTTCAGCATACATGATCTTGTTAATTCAGGGTAAATATGCTTTATTTGTTAGTACTGGATGTTAGTAAAATAACTTTAAGAAAAATCACAACTACAATGCACCGAGAATAGAACAAATAAATTAAAAAAATGATTTACAGCAAGGAAACTGCGGTCTAAAGATATGTCGCTCCTCCATTTCAAAGAACTTTGCTTTCAAAGCAAAGCATCCAGTTCTTTAAGATTTGATGTCTTTGGTTTTTGCTGCATTTTGTCAAGATGCGTTAAAATTTATATGGAAGCATAAGAGTTGACACTTGTTCAGCTAATATTTTGTTCACCAACATTTAGACTCAAACTCTTGACAGTAAAAAGCTGTAGACAGTGCAAACAACCTTTATTAATAGAGAAGTAATGATGCTTTGAAACACAAAAATTTTGAAAAAAAAGTAGATGTATATTATATTAGAGAAACTAAGTTTGACTATGTTACTTTTATAGGATTGTATACCAAAATGACAAGTCCCGGACGAGACCCCAATACACTATGCATTGGACCTGACATCATAACAAACAAGGGAAAACACAATTTATTTCCTAAAGGACTGTTTCTATCTACCAAAGGAAAACTAAAACCGAATCATAAGGCTGCAAAAGGCAGACAGAGAAGAGCAAAAGCTGATCAGGATCCTATATCCCTAAGACAGGACACTTTATAGTCATTTAGTCATTTTTACATAGTAAATTATCACAATAATTATTATTAGAACATCAATACACATTTTCTTTTTTACTAAAGGTTGCAAATATTTAAATGTTTTAAGGCATCCCCATAAAACTAAGATGTTTGACACCTGCGTCTGTATTATTGGAGGTGTGAGTTCAAGGTCTATATATATATATGCAATCAAATGCTCTTGTGTTATGAGAGAGCCATCTGCAAGCTAGTTTGCCTGGATATTCTACCATTGCTGTTTCCTGAAATACGTGGGAAAATTATATCTGCCTGATGCAGTAAAACACGTACTACAAAGGAAATAGATGGTGTTCTTTGTCTAAATGACAGGAGGGCCTGAATTCAAGAGGCTCTTATCATTGTGCTTGATGGCAGGCATGATACTAGAGTTCTGTGGTGGCGCGCTGCAGGGGCCCAACAAGCGGTCCGTAAATGTGACTCCGAAGAGAGGGCAGCAGCATAAGGGGGCAAGCCAAACAGCCACACAACACACGCCCATGTGTCTGCACACACCCGGCGGGTTGTAATCACGGCGACATGTGCACCCAGCATGCTCTGAAGTCACACACAAACGGGCAGCTGCTGGCAACCTGCTGCGAGTATGTGATTGTGACAACTCGGAGGTTTTGTTCCTTAGGAGCATCTCATCACATAGGTGTGTCTCCCTGTGAGTGTGTGTGTGTGTGTGTGTATATTTGTAGTCTGTGCAGCTGTCACAGCCCAGCACCAGCGTCCTGCTCTCGCACAACGGCACCACAGAGGATTAGCCGGCGCACATGCTGAGGGGCACATCCCAGCCAATCACGTATTCATGGGAAATTCAATTTCTCCGACACACTGGGATGATTTGTACCCTGACATGGAGGCGCTATCTCACCCAGCGAGTTGTGTCTCAAATTGAAAAGGCAAGCGGAAGTCGTATTTTACAATGGGCAGGAGCTGAATAAAATAGAGCAGTGCGAGGCGAGGCAGTGATAGGAAAAAGTAGTTAAATGTTTGAGTATTTCCAGTGGAGCAATGCAGTGCTTACTTATTTGTTTTATGCTTCATTTAGGCTTAAGAGAAATTCATTTGCATATGAATGAATGAAAGAATAAATGTTATTAACTGTGCCCTATTAATTTTTTCTGTGCATTCAGCCAACCCTTTCACCACAATATTCACGTTTCCCCCATTCCCTACTGATGTTGTCAAAAGAAACAATACTTCGATATAATCAGTACAATGTTTTTAGATGTACATTTGCATCAAGCTCTACATAAACAGACCTGTTTCACTTTCCCTCATTGGCACAAAATTTTGCACAGCAACACGGCAGACACCCAGTTCCTCAGCCCCTCCCTTGCAGCAGTAATGATGGTTGCCAGTCACAACAGTTAGCTGGAGCTGGAAGTTTAAAGATCCAACATCACTATGGAGGACCGTATTTAGTTAAAAAGGCAAAGAGAAAGGAATTGATGGAAGATATTTCATCTATTAGAACGACAAACAGGAAATCCCAAAGGATCTCATTATTTCCCTAAAGCTACGATGCAGAGTGATGGCTACAAAGTTGAGCAGCACTACAAACTTGGCAACGCAAGTAAAGATAAGGAACTATGGCTAATAATACAAGTAACGTTAAAGAAAAATGTTACATGCCATAGATTTTAACACTGTATAATCACTAATACCAGATTTGAAACATTTCATGTGGTAAAGCAGTTTGATGTTTTTGACTGAAGCTGAAAAGTTGACCAGAAACACGCCAGAAATTATGGCAACATACCTACAGACCAACAAATGATTTTCATCCTTCATAGTCTTTAGTTTACACATAAAAAGAACACATTTCGGTTTTCTGTGGATGCTTTAAATTCTGATGCTTCACTCAAATTCATCTGTGTTCCTTCTCTGCCTGTCTAGAATAGTAAACAACCCACTGATCAAAGGTGTAATCCATCTGTAACACACACCAGCTGAAGCCACAGGTTAAGCCTCGTATGATTAAAGATGCAACATAATGCTAACATTATCAGTCCTACAGCAGCACTGCCAGGAATATGGTGGGTAGGTTTTGCACTAATTAAGACAATAAAAACATTGTTATACCGTTATTGGTTATTTTTTTGATCTCTGTTAGACATAATCTTTTCTGCCTTCACAAAAACATGCCTTAATATCAAAAATGTTTTAATGTACTGATTTTTTTTTTTTGGTATTGCTATCAAGTTCAAAATGTCAGTATCATGACATCCCTATTCCCCACTATTATTCAGTAGAATGGATTTTAGGCTGGCTTAGACCTCCCTTTCTGTATCTGTAATATGTGCCCGTTCCCATCTATCTGATGATGAGCTTGTCTGCCAGACAGCTAAGGACTTGTCATGGCAGTATTGGAAGTGGACTGCCTCACCCCCCAAACCCCCACTGGGAAACACATGTTTTGCAGGTGCCAATAGGCTAATTGAAGCCAATCAGCATTTCACACAGTAAGCTTCTCCCACATAATCAGGTCCTCCAAAACTCCCCAAGGTACTTCACTCATTTTCCGACTCCACATTTTCTCTCTCCCAGTGGCGTGGGCCCTGATAATAATGCCGTGTTTAATGGTTAGGAGTTCTGGCAGGGTCACGGGTGAGGAGCGCAGTGGGAGTTCAGATGAGGGTCCCCTTCAAGACGAATCTCAGCTGCAGGCAGGGAATTTTGTGGCAAACTCTAAAATCAGATGAGGCCACCCGGGGATATAGCAAATTACCCCTAAAGAAAACTTGTTGTAGGTAAGAATGGGCCTTGAAGGCACAGATATTTTCCAAGAGATAATCCCCTCTTTGGGAGGGAACCTTTTTATCCTACTTCATTTGGCTGTTTTATCCTCTCTTCACCCTGCAGCAGATATGATGATTTACTCTCTCATCATGTCTACCTCCTAAGAGTAGAAGCATGCAAACTGCACCACAATTTCAGCCCTAATTTAGGCATTAGGGATAAAGAGAATGATTGAACTACAAGGACAACTGCAAGCTGTGAATTGAGGTTCTGATGCAGGATCAGGATCATTAACCATCCTGTACCTAAGAAGGAGTGGCTTTGATTTAATTGCTCGTATATTAGGGAGCTCGTTAGATAATTAAAATGACTTAACCGGAAAGAACAACATCCAACAGATTTATCCGCCTAACAAGATGCTTGTTACCAAACCTGCGACTCAACAACCCTCCTGTCAGCGTCAAACTACAACTTATTAATTAGAATGGGAAATTGGCATTTAAAACATTCCACATGGTTGCACTTCTCCAAAGTCTACCACTTCTCAAACTTGGTGAGTCCACTGCTAATTAAATTATGAGACCTTTAAGGAATCTCGCAGCTCGTGCTAAGCTGACAAAACTCGTCGCATAAATTTCCATGTTTACATACGAGCCTTTGTTTTGTAGAAGTGCTTGTTTTTCAGAGGCACAAGAAGCAGCAGGCAACATCCATTCAAGACCAGTGTGACTGGCGCTTAGCAATAGAAGCATCTTTAATGAGAACGAGGTCATGGAGATTTTGGCTTAGATTGTGACTGATGTGGAAAGAGACAGTAACCGGAGCTCTAACACAAGCTTCTCGCCCAGTGTGTCAAAACAGGGAGAGTACAGAGCCCGTGGCAGCAGCAGACTGGGAAATAAAGGCAGCCTCCTGGCAACTGGCCACTGTACTGGAGTCTAGCTCCATAATAGGGTTCCTCAGAGAAAGAAGGGAAAGAAAAACACTCATTTTATTTTGACCATGTGACAATCAATCACCCGGAAAAGCAAGCAAACTAACGAAGAGATAATGTATGCAAACATATTCAATCAAAAGACGTCTCAGTATAGCTTTTAGCTAATTGACACCAATCAGGCATTGTGCTCTTTTGCTTCTGAATAGCATCAGACTGAGAACTAGAAGCACAGGAATGGGCCGGGCAAAGGGGGCTGAGAGAAAGGCGAGGTTTAACAGAGGGGAATGGGTTTAACAAGGCTGTAACACTGCAGAAAAGAATGTCTTCTTTCTGTGGACTACTGGAATGGGACTTACAGGGACAGACACAGAGCAAACACAAAAAAATGATCCACCCACCACCGGATAGACCCTGATGAGAGATGCAGTTTCATATTTTGATATCAAGAATCCTGGTTTCATTCACTGCACACCGGAGTTCTTCCTGCTCTGATGTTCCTGAAAATGAGCTGTTTTTTAAAGTGCTTTGCGGGTATAGCAATGTGTCCCAGAGAGACAAAATATCTTGTACATGATGTCATTCACAATAAGCTTTGTCAGCTTTTGTTTAGAGAGAGACCAATTTCAAATATCTATGGCTTAGCTAGTATTAAAGGCAGTCTGCATAAGCATCAAAGGCAAAAGACAATGAAAACATAAGAAAAAATCAACAAACCAGCAGCTTTTCCAATAAACAAATCAAACAAGAACAACAACATTTAAAAGAAGCACTAAATGGCACTTCTTATTACAGTCTTAAAATTATTCAGCCTCTTTTTGACAAGTATAGTTATTGCTGTTATGGTCATCTGCACGCATATATATATATACAGCATATATAGATATATATATATATCTATATATATATATAGATATATATATATATAGATATATAATCTATCTATCTATCTATCTATCTATCTATCTGTCTCTGTCTGTCCGTCCATCGTCCGTCCGTCCGTCGTCCAGACAGACAGACAGACAGACAGACAGATAGATAGCTATAGATAGATAAGATAATATAATATTATATTATATAATATAGGTATATATAATTTAGTATATATATATATCATATATATAGTACTATATCGGTATATAACATATAATAATATATATATCTATATATAGGTATATATTAGTATATATATATATATATATATATATATGTATAAGGCCCCAGTATGGATAGGGGTGGGTACTTCTCGTTGTTTACAGAATGCATGGAGGGTCATGCTGCAAGTGACAGTTCAGCTGGTGTGCTCACTGAATATGTGCATTTCTGACTGAAACATAACTTTACACCTCCTTTTAATCGATTTGAATTTACGTTAATGTGTGTTTAAAAACATAAGTTTGAAATAAAAAAGATAGAAAAAATGAAGAAAAGTTAGCCAAAAATCTCATGACTGCAGTCCCCAATGGACCTAGTAGGGGTCGCGGACCCATCTTCAAAGACCTCTGCTTTAGACCACTAATATTCTTCTGTTTGCATGCTGCAACCCCTGTTTTCAAATCTCACCAGAGATGTATGATAGCCCCTCTAGCATCTTCCAGAACACTTTCTAAAATGACCTACAGATCCCAAACACCCAAACTTCAATTTTTTCACATGACATTTTCTCTCAGGATTTCCCAATACTTGATTGAATTATTCTTGCCTTTCACACACTGCAGGTCTCCTGTGTCTGAGGAAGCAAGGCAATCACAGAATATCACTAAGCCATCACCATGCTCCCCTGTAGGCATGGTATTCTTTTCAACATGTGCTTTGATGATCTATAGGAACAGAAAGTTCCAGTTTTGGTTCATCGCCCCATAAAAACAAAAGTTCCTTAGCTTATTTATGTAGTTGTGAGCTACTTGAAGTCGACTTTCCTTGTGCCTTTGGGTCCTTTAGCTTTTAATGTGTGTCTTCAGATCAGGTCAGAACAGATCAGATGAGAAACACAGTCTTACTATGGAAACTACTCCTCAGTGGCTGCTGCCACGATGTCATGCTGCAAGTCTTTTAGAGTCAATCACGGGTCTTTGACGACCTTCCCCAGGTGTCTGGTTGCATCAGGTGTTCCTGAGATCACGCCTGATTTATCAATGTATCCCCTTAGAAAGAATTCTATTCAGAGGGCTAATCTTTTTTGAATAAAGCATGTACTGTCACACACACCTTTTTCAGGATTTCTTTCCCCCCCAGATATATACAAAGACAGCACTGTGTCCTTTTTATAATAGCTCCAATCATTTGACACATTTGAGGTGATATTAAAGGACTTTATTTTAGATGAATTTAATTTATTTGTGTTTTGTTCTGGTAGAGATCACCAAACAGACTCTTTGGTTGTTGTTGATCATTTTTCTCAACCCTCTTCTTGACAGTCAAACTGAAGCCTGCTATTTTGTGGCAAAACTGTTTATATTTTGATGGATATGTTGTAGTTCAAATGCAGTAAAATGTAATCTTAATTCATTGGCACACAGTTTTTGCATTAGATAGGTAGAATAGTGTATGCTTTTCTAAATAATTTGGGGAGTCATTTAATTGAGTGATACGTTTTTTGGCATAGAGACCAAGAAGCATGTCCAACAATGACTTGCAAATAATACCACAAAGCTACACAGATTTCGGCAGAACAGCAGCTTTACAAATCTCTCCCAAACCCAAAAAGAGATACTACTCTCCGGAAATCAGCTTGTGTTTTGGTGCAGCTTTTGGCACTAAGCTGTTTTTCAGAGGCAAATGAAAAGAAAGGACGATAATGAGAAAGGGATTACCAGAAGAGACAACAAGAACAAGTCTGGCCTGTTACTGAATAGACATACACTGACAAAAAGGGCAAACATGCTTCCTTTTCCTGCTTCTGTTGCCCTGCTGGAGTGTTGTTTACTCCACCACAGCAGCGGCGAGTCTCTTTGGGATTTTCCTACGTGTGAATATATGGGCAGGGGTTCTTCCAAATACTATATTTGCATACAAACAGGATGCCCAGATCCACGGAGGGGAGAAGGAGAAACACAGGGGGAGTGGGGATTCAAACACGCAGAGTGTGAAAGTGTGAACCTTGGTTAGTTTCCCTCTGAAAGAAAACTTCAGAAATGTTTTTTGTTTGTCCTCTTCTGGTACTGAGGGGCTTTGGATTTAAACAGAGTGGAGAATCTCATTACCTGCATGATGCACTGCCTGTGTTTACTCGCGTTATCCCAAAGTGTCTCAGACGCTTCTTCAATCTGCCACTTTCTTTTCTCTTTCACTGGCTATATTCGTTATTGAGAAAGAAATCTCCAATTGCAAAAATAAACAGATGAACTTAGCACAGTGAAGAGAGAAAAAAATATGTATTTCAAACTCAAACCACTGAAGAAGGGGATGGTTGGGGAAAAAAATTTATAGTTTGCAACACAGTTACAATGCCTGAGTTTAGACAGTATGGTGTTAAATGCTGCATTCGTCTTGGAAACTGGAGCTCGGAGATGAAAATGGTACAACGCTGCCATTTTTCTTTGCGCTAACTACTATTAGCAATAAACACTAATATTTCTTTCCATTTTAGGTATTCAAACACAAAAGGAACATGTTCATACGTAGATATTTTACAGCACTGAGTGTGGAACATGTTGAACCAGATGAAAACCAGTACAAATGTTAATAAATACGTAGTTAAAACCAACACAGTTACTACAGTCTATATGTGATCAGCTGTATTGAATAACAAACAGGGATTTCTAGGCGAGCTCTGATTTTTCCAGTGATAATTCCAATTTAAGGGTGCATTTTGTTGATTTTCCATCTGGGAACTCATAAAATCTCTCTTCTGAGAACAGAGACTTGAGTGTGGTACCATTTCCATCTCCGAGCTCCAGTTTCATTTCTGAGTACAAATATGCTGATATTGTTTTGACATTTTTTAAAGTCTTCCCATTACATGGGGGTTTACATGGCAAGATCTGTGAAAACAGTAAGCATAAGCAGCCATTGAGACAATAACAGGGATAATGATCCATGTATACAACCAAAAAATCATATTTGTATCTTATAGTCCAAACTTGCAATGATCCAGAAAACACTGGAAACTTGACAACACAGGGAGCAAGAGTGAGACTAGCAACAAACAAGCAATAGAGAATTAATTTTGTTTGCATCTGAGAGATAGCTTTTCTTGTTTTTCCAAATGCAGTGAGTCATTTTTTATAAACCCAATTATTTTCACTCATGGTCTTGGGGGGTTGGTGCCTCTACACAAAGGCATTTTCGTTGTCCGATGAGCTAACCCCTCCCTCCTACTTCCCTATTTCTAAGGGGATTGCTCAGTCCAGCTCTCCATCCAATGGGTCCGGACTTCCCCAAAACTGGAAGGTCTTACCTAGCAGGTTTACTGGAAAATCTGTTTAAGCTGGTGTCTGGAAACGACACGCCTAACCTCTAATAGCCTGGATTCCAAAAGTCTCACCCTTCTTCAACTGGTGGTCTGGACGACCGAGTAACCCTGGACAGGTCACCAATCCAACAGAGGATCTTTGATGCAAACCTGAAGCTTTTGACATGTCCACATTGACAGCGCTCATTTTATCCCAGGGTATCCATTAGGGATAAACAGCACTCAAAGATCCACTTCTCTTACTCCCGAAAGTTCTGTATCAGATATATTTCCCTGTATATATTTAAGCTTAACAATGGTTCTCAGACCACCTCATACTGGAAACAATGTAACTGCCTTTAACTTCTATTCCTCAATTACCACCAGTACTAACATTCACATTAAAAAGGTTTCTCTAACCTCTTTGCTTTGACCTCTAAATGTTACTTTAAGATATTCTGATCCTTTCAGAGAGAATTTATTGATGCTCCTTGTCCTGTAGTTCAATTAATCCCATCTATTGATCTGTCAGTCTTTTGTTTGGGCACCAAAGTATTGTCCAACTGACCAAGAAACATGACTCTCCAGTAAGTACAGGATCTGCTTACTGAATCCTTCTCATAAATCCACAGAATTTTGATGCTTTCTGTGTCTAAATCTCATTATCCTGAGAGCAGGCAGTCCTAATAATGAACCACCAAGCCACAACATATGGTTTATAAGCATTTTCTGCAAACATTTGTTGGCACAGTTTCCTCACCAAATAAAGGTCTTGGTCTGGAAAACTGATGTGATCTTCTTATATCATCTATCTATCTATCTATCTATCTATCTATCTATCTATCGATCTATCTATCGATCTATCGATCTATCGATCTATCTATCTATCTGTCTATCTGTCTATCTGTCTATCTGTCTGTCTGTCTGTCTGTCTCAGATAGGAACTCGGCTGGTATTTTGTTCCAAACATCTTGGAGAACTAACCACAGATCTTCTGTGGATGTAGACTTTCTCACATCCTTCTGTCTCTTCATGTAATCCCAGACACACTCCATGATGTTGAGATCAGGGCTCTGTGGGGGTCATACCATCACTTCCAGTAAGTCTTGTTCTTCTTTACGCTGAAGATAGTTCTTCATTACTTTGGCTGTATGTTTGGGTTCACTCACTTAGCATTTTGTAAATTGATAAAAATAAACAATCATCATTTATATTTCTGAAAGCATTATTTGTTAACAGCATTTTTTCACACCTGCCTAAAACATTTGCACAGTACTATAAACATATCAGTTTTACTTCCTAAAGTGTGCCTCTATGTAATATGCACAGTACCGTATATAATTTTGTTTTTCAATATTCTCCTTCTGCCTTCAGGGATTTTTTTTGGTTACTCTCAATCAAAAGATACTTTCATTAAAGACGTTTTTCTACAACTCTCTCAAAGTTGCCATGAAGCTCCCTTGATGCACTTTCATTAATGAACACATTAGAAGTAAAGGACAAAAAGAGGGTTCAAAGTTTATCTCCCTTTTGAGCCACTAACATACTAAATGAAAGACTAGATTCAGTCTACCTTTTCACACATCTGTGCTCCTCTTCCATCATGTTCTTATGCTTAACAAGGGACTTGAGGCCAAGTCAGTTGTATCAGCTAAAGGCAAGATCACATATCCTGTGTCAACATCAAAGTGACCCATCGGGATAGTTTAATATTACATCATAACTTAAGAGAAAGGTTCACAGCAGGAAGGAAATGACTAAGGTACAATTTTTGATCATCCCTTGGGAGAATGTAATACAGCTTCCAATCATGAAATTGAACAAAGAAAAGGTAGCAGTAGTAGTAGTAGTAGTACTCAAATCCAATCAACTTAACTCAAAATGGGAACCAGTTGCTCAGGATTTGACCCGATCTTGTGAAAGTGGGCTCAGCTCTGTCCTCCATTCTAAATTCTGGTACTGCAGCTATCGAGCAGCATGGGGTCCACCCACACTATATGGTAAGTCTAACCCCAAAACATAGGCTACATGTATGAGTTTTTAAATTAGAAATAGCTTCTCACCCTATGGGAAGCCCTAAAGCACAAGTTTTCATTTGTGCAGCGATGACCAGAAGCAACATCTCGCATTAACTGGAAAAAGTTTTGGACTGAAGGAGCTTGGAGTGGTGTTCGGTCTTAGAATAATCTTGAGAGTCTAACGCTACAGATTACTGGAATTGGAAGAAGATAAAAGTTGGTTTAACTTTAGTGATTTTTATTTATCTGATGCATAATGATCTAAGCGTCATCACAAAAACAAGAAAGCATTTCTTTTAGAAACGTACATGAATGAAAGCTTTCTATTACTGGTTCATTGCTGGTACCTCAGACTTACAGCTCATATTTGAAACTTTTCCCTGCTTATTAAACCCCACAAAAACACCAACCTAGTTTGCTTTAAAGCCTAAATTTCCTTCTGTCAGAGTGTCATGCCTTTTTAGTGCTTCCTTTTACATCTGAGCCTAAACTCACCTGACTTCACTCTTTCTCGTGAGCAGTACTCCAAAGAGTTATTGAATTTGTCGCTTCTTTGCATCTTTGTTCTCACTCACCGGAACACATCAGTCAAGCTAAAGTACACCCTGCATAAAGTGGGCGAGGGACGCACAGTGAGGTGGAGAGAGGGAGAAGGAAGTAACAGCCTGGGAAGTGGAATGTATTAAACCGTTGCCAGCCTCTGATCCCACCACGCGGCCTTGTGTTTTTCATGTAAAACAACCGCTGTTTCTGACAGCGCGTTTGTTGAAAACCCTCCAGAGGAATACACTGAGTTTAGATGTACAAAAACCTCAGAGTAAAGTTGTTTTCTTCTGTCTCTTCTCCTCTTCCCTCCCACACTTGATCGCCTCCAACACCACACCTCCCCGGATACACCGGTGCACTAATTGCCGTTAACATGAGTCACATACATTCAGCCCAATTCTTTGCGTTTCCAGAGAAAAGAACTACTGGCTGGCTCCATGTCTTTCAACGCATGGTAATTCATGTTTTACTGCTTCTGGAAGCTTTGTGTGAGCACGTAGGTGTGGTTGGCACAGAAAGTAAGCACATCATTCCTAGTAGAACAGAGATGCCTTTGAACTACAGACAGAGCTGAGTTAAAGGCTCAGGCTTCAGCTACTAGATAAACTTTGGATTTCTGGGAACATCGCAAAATTCTAAAAGTTACCATGTGGTGGAACCCAAAACTTTTCACTACTTTCTGACAAATAGTGGTTCAGGTCCACCATGCAAAATAAACTAGTGCAATACTCTGAGGACCATTTCAAAAGGTTCTAAATCTAGAACTGAAAATAGTGCAAAGGAATGTCATTGTGTCATTTTAAAAACTCAAGGGCTTCTCTTTGAAGTCAATACCTTCAGCAAAGAATAGTTGATGAATGCTGCTTCCTATTAACTGTGAGGAGGGAAGAAAGAGTGTTCCAAATCAAATTAACTTACTGCTAATTAACTCTATTCACTTCAGAGATAAATTGACCGAGAATTAGCTAAAAGCAGCACAGGACTGTTCTTTTTGGAGACTTCAGAGTAGGAGAAAAATCATTTGTACATTAAGAAGGAATGACGCTGAGGACAAAGATGTCATGGTCTCTCTGTGGAGAGTTTAATTAAAGAAGTACAAGAGTTAACACCTCCGAGATGCGCAATGCTGCAATGGACATCATAAAGTATCCTTCATGAACCCAAGAGTAGAAAGTTTGGACAAAGTTGCTTGCTCATACTTTTACCGAGGACGTTGCTCAGGAGGAACGAGCAGTTATCTGCCAATCAAAAGGATGGCAATTCCACCCTGGCTTTCCAACCCAACATATTGAGGTTTTCCTGTACAAAACATTGAAGCTAATGTTGTGAACTGTTGTCTTTACAACTTAAAGTCTGCAAAACCCAAGCCTCTACAGCTCTTTGTCATGTAAAATATAAAAAAGATTTTAAAAAATTTAAACTAATCACAAATATAACACTTTGAACAGTCTACACAGGTGGGAACATTTTCTACAGTTTAAAAAGAACGCATGTATCCGCATCCACAAAGAACACTTTTTTTCACATGATGCTCATCTTGTAGGTACCTTTGAAGATTACAGCCAAAGGAGATCTACAATTAAAGGAAAGACTTCAAAGTGTGAATATGTCTTTATAAAAGTGAAATACTCAACAAATCCTAATAGACCACAATTCAAAATTCTCTACAGGGCTCTGTAGTTTGATGTAGTTAATTACAAAACAATAGTAAACGTATAAATATGTAAAAAATTTACTTGTCAGTTAAAGTATATTTTGTTTTAGTGTGAATGAAGAGAGAGAGATTTTTTTTGAAAATCCACAATTTTCCAAGCATTCTAGTTCTGAGTCAGAAAACAATGCAATATATTCTTCCGTTCCATATACATTATGCATTACAAGCCGATAACAATGAAATTCTCTATTTTCTGCAAATAGTAAACAGATATGTTCACAAATAGATATTGTACAGTATGTTTAGAGTACAGCTTTTACTACTTGATTTTTGCAGGGTACTTCCGACTTTCCAAATCAGAATTTAATTTTTCCTGACTCTGACTAAGAAGCTAGCATGCTAAGAAAACAAGCCTTAGCAGCCTCACTTGGATAGATAATTCTCATCACTCATTAAGCACAAAACTTGAAATCGATCGATTCAAACGTAAATGGTATTTGTTTAACATAAGGTTTTCTTTTTCAAATAGCACACAATTGTATATTGTCAAACTAGTATGGGTTTGACACAATCTCGTGCATGAGCTCTAATGATATTAAAAAGCCACATTATTACTAATCAAAGTGAAGCCTTTCTTGCAAAATGCCGTCCATGTGCTGTTAGCATGTGACTTTATACAGAAAAAGTAATGTAATCTTTTATTAGGAACTCTCAATTAAACTTGGCAACTTGTATCTTTGTTTGAGACTCTTATTTTGAAGTTCAAAGGGAAGGATTTCTTGAGTTAATAGAGTCTACTAACAAGGATGCTGTTGGGCTGGTAATACTCGGTTATGTATGCTCCGAAGCAACCTCTACCATTGTTTATTTTTCCATGTCATTTTTAGTCTTTTTAGCAGAAAGGAGAATTGGTGACACAGTGAGAGACAAAATGTGAAAGATATGTTATATCGAGAGACTACCACCACTGCTTAACCATTAGCTGCTAACAACACTTAAGTTGGCTTCTGCTTTGTAGCTTCTCATCGACGCTAAGCTAAAGGGTTATTTGACACTTTTTTTAAAAAGTCTGGAATGTCGTCATTTTCTCCTCAAAATCTACAATAATTAGACTGATCCAAAGTGAAACCTCAAGAGACCGATTCTACACTAAAAAGAGATTTAAAAAGAGCTTGAACTTTATGAAACAATTATTCTATTTACGAAAACACAGAAAGCAAGAATTCAGTGATTGTTTTGTTTCACGCTAGGACCACCTTAGAATTAGACAAGCATAGCTAACACAATCTGTAGACCTAGACAGGAATATTCTGCACTGATTTGAATTTTAAAACACAGTTGGGTGATTTTTAAAACCTTTACTTTAATTAGTTTAAAACGAAAAACTTGGGGATTTGTAGTTATCCCCAAACTCTATAATCTACTCTTGTGAACTCAGAATAGAGTATCATCTTGTCTTGTAAGATGGTATATTGTTACACCTGATCAAACACGTGTACCAAGCTATTATCAGCATAAATATTAGCCACCACCAGATATTTCTAATAGGGTTGAATCTAATCATAGCTCCAATTTTCCCAAACCATAGCTGAAATAACAATAACAAGATTTTTTTACTCGTAAAGATATAGCTACGAGCATATTTACAGTTAAATTAACTGATATGGCCTTTGCAAAAGATTTGAAGTATTATTTTATGCAAGAAAGCCTTTGTATTGAAACAATATAAACCTTGCAGCCATATATTTCTCAAGCTGTGACAGGAAGCCAGAAGCCAGTCTGCAACATTGGAGAGCCACCCTGACGAGATGTATCCTGACAGCAATGTTGGTTGGCAAGTCTGTAGTGCCTGGGCTTTATTTGTCATTCAGAGACAATGCAGAGAAAAACACAGGGAGAACCGAATATATGAAGGATGAATGAGGTTAGACAAAAAATATACAGAGGGTCTTTATACTCGTTTAAATGATTTTCCTCCAAGGAACAAATGGTAACAAAGTAAGCTGTCTGTTTAGTACATGAAGCGCGACTGAATAGCTTTCACATTAAGTCAAGATGGCTCGTGCGACAGAGGATGTGTGTACGTGTGACAAAACAGCATGGTAGCTTATACATTTGTGTGTATACACCTGCAGGAGCCAAGATTTCACATGTAAAAGAAGGGTATCCATCCCATGACTTAAATTCAACCAAAGTCATGTTTACATCAGATGTATCCCACAGCAAGAGAATCATTGGACCTGATTGGCTAACAGGAAATGTTGATACCTAGGATGTTGTGAGTGTATTGCTGGAATAAGCAAAGGATACGGCTTAAAAATGGTACCTTATTTGTGTCTCTAAGCAAAAACAAAGATCAATGTTAATGCCTAGAATAGGTAACATTTTGTATTTACTCCCAAACTGGGATTTATATTAATAAGTAAATGTCTGCTTCTAGGGGAGCACCAGATTTAAAAGTATGTTATAGTATCTCATGGCAAGGCATAGCTTATCTCAGCAACAAAACAATTCAAAGTGCTTTACATGATGAAAAAAGGACATTGCAGTACCATGAGAGAGGAGAGTAAAGAAAAGTTGGACTACAGACTGAAATTAATGAATGCACATGATGCTTTTGGCCCCATATTTTATTAACATAAAATCAAATGTTTCTCCTTGGTAAAGAGGCAAGTTAGAACTGTTCTGGCCCATTATGCTTCTCGGTAATGGGGGAATATTGCTTTTAAAACTGGTCAATGTCTAGATAAAGAGTCCAGACTTCCTGGTGCTTTATACCTTGCTCCTAACGTCTTCTAGGACAGCTCAGCTCAGCCACGGTCTGCCAGGAAAGGGTCTTTAAGAGTGAACTGCTTCTCACTGTGGACAGCGAGGTCCTTTACGCTGCCTGTTCCAAGGTGGAAAATTACCTTTATTCCCAGTAGAAACCTCTACCAGTATTTATAAGATAGCTTTGCTATTTTTCTCTCTATTTTGTATTCTTTATTTTTATGTTGATTATAAATCTGAGTAAAACTGCTTAAGGTCAAGCGTTTCTCTCTGGGGAGTAGGCAACGCCTTAGAACTGTTCTGACCCATAATGTGTGTCGGTAATAGCATCACTTTTTTTCTTCACTCTGTATGAGTTTAATCATCTTCAGGGTTGTTGGTGGGGCTGAAACCTATTCCAGGATTCAACGGTACAACCTGCCACACGCCTTCTTGTAAAAAGATTTTTCATCTTAATGAATATTTGAATTTTCAAACTGGGCAAATCTTTTGTAAGGCATAATGGAAACACACGAAAACAACCATTCAAACACACATTCACACCTAAAAGCAATTTACAGACACCAGTCTGTCACTCATCTTTTTGGAATGTGGAAAGAAACCTGTTTACCCTGAGATTCCCATGTATGCATAAAGAAAACGTGCATTCTATGAAATTCAGGTCTGTTTGGAACCTATCCATTCACCTAGCACCTTCTTATCTGCGACTGTAATGTGGAGGTTAACAGCTCCAGGAGGGAAACCCAGACAGCTCATCCTGGGGATCCCAAGGTGTTTCAAGGCCAGAAAGGACACATACCCCCACCAGCAAGTTCTGGGCATGCCCAAGGGTCTCCAAGAGGGACCAACACAGAAAACCTCAAGAGGGCATCCTGATTCTGAAGCTTCCTCTGTATGATGGAGCTCACTCTATGTCTAAGGCTGAACTTAGTCACGCAATAAAGGAAGCTTTTTTCATCCTCCTTTTTCCAGGATCTTGTTCTTTAAGTGATGATCCATATTTCACAACTATAGGCAAGGGTCAGAATACCAACAAAGTGACTGGTGGTTGAGCCTTTCCATTGGCCTACCACCAAAGAGGAAGGATATCAATGTCACATGCTCTGGGACTTAGATGTTTGGGGGGTGAGGGGGCTGACCATACTAATTACTGGCATCATAATCTGGTTCTCTGGACCCAGTAATAAAAAGAGGTGAGGAAACCTCTACCCAGTAGTTAGCCATTAAATGCATTAGCAATTCAGCAGACAATTTTGAAGGATGATAACATCCTTTTATCTTGTAGAAACTTCTGCCAAACGGCACCAGCTGGAGCACTGGTGGCAACTGCTTAGTATGACATTTAACACAGTAGCCATAGACTTCTAAAGCAGTCACAGCAGCATCCTCATTAATATCACCACAACCTCAGGTTGTAGCATCTGTGTTAGTCTTTCATCCGAGAAGAAACATCTGCTCTGAGCTTGGTATTTCCTTGCTACAGATTAGTTACATACATACCTAACTTACTCTGTATCAACATGAAAGTAAAGGCAGACAAAATACCTTCATCTTTTTTGTCCAGACTAACATATCGGGCTGCTACTGAGCAAACTGTGAAGACATAATGTAAATCCAAACAAACTGTTTAAAAAAACTATAAGGTTTTGAAGAGTCAGAATTCACCCAGGAGAGCTCTTAAACCAGGAAATGGCAGAAATTATTTACAATTCTCTAACGGGGTTGAGGGTGGGCCGAGAGTTTGGTCGGTCAGCGCCCTTGTTGGCACTCATTTTCATTTGGGCTATCATGAGACAGCCCACCAGGGATAAGCAGGACACATGCTCGCAGATTTTGTTAATAAACAGGTGTGGAAGCATGCCTCCCCTCAAAACAAACAAGCCACGTAAACTAGAGAAACCCTATTATATGCCCAGTGCAGTTTCGAAAGGCATACAATCAGGACGATAGACAGAGCAAAGCTTTTCGCTGCCACAAAGAAGACAGAAATAGATGGAAGAAGAACATGGCTCAGGATTCCCCAGGGCCAGCCAACAACTTGGAGAGCAGAGAGGCAGACACAAAGAGAGTCCTCTCAGTGGCGAAGGCTCTCTTCAGTCAAAAAGCTGCAGTCATGTTATACAGCTTCACCCTTGCAGGGATGTCCCCTGGAACTCTAAGTTCTGTTTAAATAATTCCCATGCATTTTATGTTTTTCTGGAAAACAAATTTACTTCTTGTAGATAAAAAAAAAATAATGATATTCCCAATGCTTTTCAGTTAGATCTTTGTCCATACCACAGCACTGAGACTGCCTTACAGAAGGTTTTAAAAAAACATTTATCTTAACAGTTATGCATTTTAACTCTTTGCATTGATATTAATGGATCTCCATGCTGTGCTTGACACAGCTGATCATAGCATACTGACCGAATGAGTGGAAAAGAGGTTAGGATTGTCTGGCACTGTGCAAGATTTTAAATCTTATTTGGCAGAGCAGGAAAACTTTGTGTCATTTGGCAACTATAAATCTGACCTATTAAAGGTTCCACATCGGGTTCCTCAACGATTCCTTCTCAAGCCACTTTTGTCCATTATCTGTGGTTCCCCTAGTTCAGATTTCTGAGTATCACACTCTCTTACCATACGTATGTTGATTTCACACAACTATGTGTTTTTGTGTCACCACGTGACCACAGTTTATTACAGACACTAAGTCGGTGTATTTATAATACCAATGAGTGGGATGGTTCAGAATGTCCTATAACTTAATGCAAAAAAGCCAAAAGTAAATGTTTTAACAAAAAATATGCAAGGTCAAAGATCAGCGAACAACTAGACTCAATGAGGCTAAAGACCACAGAGCATACGAGAAACCTAGATGTCCAAGGATTCAGAGCTAGATTTTAACAACCATGTAAAGTCAATGACTAAATCAGCCTATTACTATCATTGCTAAAATAAAGGCTCACCTATTGAAATAGGACACAGAACAACTCTTAAATCCATATGGTTGTGTGTTTGTAGGTCTGTAAAAAACACACATCAGCTAGAGAGCAGCAGCTCATCCAAAGTGCTTAACCAGTCCATAACTCACTTAACTGGCTCCCTTATTGTAAAGGGATATAATTTTAAATCTTGTTGATGGCCTATATACATTTCAGAGTTGATGGTTAGGTTTGAACTATAGACCCCTCCAGTTATCAGAGATCTGCTCATTCAGCAGAACTTAAAGAGGGCAGGCAGAAATTAGTTTCTATGCTCCACCGCTCTGGAAGCAATTCACTGAAAACCTGAGATAATCTGACATTGTTCGCTTGTTTATATGAGAATGAAAAACATTATTCGAATTCCCATAAAGATCCAAGACTAATTTATCAGTTCATATATTCATTTAATATTATTTTTTAGATATATTTCTTCTTAATTTTTTATCTCACTTCTTCTGTTTTCCTCCAAAGCAATGTAAATGACCTACTGCAAAAATGGTGCAAAGCGAATAGTTGTCTTTCATAGATTCCTCAGATGGATTTAAACATTTGACCCCAAAGCTCTCATTATAATTTGAGATGGTTAAATGCTGAAGTTATTAAGAAGTTTTGGTTTTAATGTTTTAACACTACTGATGGTTGTTTACCACTTTCAGCCATTAATAAAATGCCTTCTTTTAAATGCCAGCTTGAGAAAAACAGAGGCACGTTAAGCAAATGCCTTTAAATTCTTCTGATTTGAACCATAAACATCAGGAGTTTTGGGAAGAAAAAGCCTTAAAGTGGAACTTATCATTTGAAAAAATATTTTTAAATGAGTTTTTAGCCACATCTCTTCATCACTGAATGTGGTGTGCTAAATCATTGATGTATTTTGAACACATAATAAAGATAAAAAAGGCTGCATTAGAGAAAACGTAGAAAGTCATATTATTGTCTCTGGTTGTCAACTTTCTTTTTAATTGTCCATAATGAGGGTCCCACCCAATCTGCCAGAAACAAGATCTCAATTATATCTTTCTGAAAGCCAAACTTATGTGTAGTATGCATATTACCAGACTAGAAAGCCCAATGTTTCATACACCATCTTACATTGTGGAACGTTACAAGAAATTGTATGTAAACTTTCTTATATAAGTTTATACCAAATTTAAGGGGAGAAGAGTTTTGCTGTTGTTTTCTCTGTCCACACCATCTGCCAACCTCACCTTCAACCCCTAAAAGGCATTTATTGTGAAAGCTAATGGTCGTACATGAATCTAGAGTCGGATTTGTATGTTTCAGAAATGATAATGGTAAAATAGGTACACAAAGCAAGAACATATAGTGAGCATACTTGTGGGACGAAAGCTACAGATGCAGCATAAAACTTGCTGAATATTTTTTCATGACTTTCCAGTAGGTTTTTCAAAAAAGTCCAAATATGTGGGTTGTACTTTTTACCGACACTATGAAGGATGATACGATGTGTGTGGCTGTCCATACATACCAACTGATTACAACATCAGGCCTTTGGGACATCATTGGTGTACGACATGCCAGGGAATTACACGATGAAGATGTCCGGCATCATTGACCCTTGTCAAAGACTGTCAAGTGGTCATGAAACGTACCAACATCAAGCCACACCAGTGCTTAAAAGAATTACAGTTTCTTACGGTGTGACGTGGTTTTTAGAAGTGAGCTACACATCTGCCTCTGTTTAAGGCAGACTGGAAACATGTGGAGTTGCGGCGTACCCCAATGTAGGTCATAGACCAGTTCCAGGTTTTCATTTACCTATAGTTAAATGAAACAGCAGTGTTTTCCTTTGAATAGACCAATGAGACGTAGACATTAACTGGTTGTGTGCCTCATTGACAACAGCAAGTAGTTCACCATATTGACATATGAAATGTCCAGTAGTTTAAGTACGCCACACATCCCTTCTTATTTACTATTTTCATACTTGCTTTCTTTGATATTTCTGCATGCGTCGCCATTGCTACAGACTGTGTTCGTACTCTAATATGAGCAAAAATTGCCCTGTTACTTCTGGGTGGTTAACTGTTTTTGCTAATGAAGGTTTTCAGTGTGAGTATAATTTGATTATCAAAATGATAACTTCTATCTGATTGTTATTGGAGAAAATTTTTGCAATGACCATTGTAGTGCCAGTCTGAACAAGTAACTGGGTAAACTAAAATAAATTTTTATTCAGCCTAAAAAACATTGCTGCCCTTTATGCTTTTGAACATATGGAAATATACTCAATGACATTGACTGCCACAAAACAGGGACTAAAAAACAATGTAATAATACTTTTTCCTTTCTCCCCGCAAATTTTCTGTTAAAAAAAAATCCTTTATTTGCTAAATTTAGATTAAATGCAGATGTAAAGAATAAAAAAAG